>JANFOE010000546.1:0-202500 GCA_025667525.1 Glebionis coronaria
TATATATATATATATATAGGGAGGTTAATGTGAGAGATTTTTTAAAGTTGTAAAAATGAGAACTATTATAAAATACCACTAAAACATTGATACATTACCATTTTAGCAATAATATACCAAAATATACATTATTTATACAACTTAACATTCTACCAACTAATAAACAACGACTTAGTGTGTAACATATTACTGATACACAATTAAAAATGTGATACACAAACATCACAATCTTAAAAAGATAATATCTTATACATAAAATGGTACATTTGATACACAACCACCACCAAATAAGATGATACACAATACAAAAATATGATACGTATCACACCTCGAATCAAAATGTATCACTTAGATTTAGCCAATTTTCAAAAGAAATCCCATCGAATCTTTAAAAATTATGTTTTTACTTGATCATGTGTTAAAATTATTTTAAATATAGTGTCATTTGTGAGATTTTGGTTGGTTCTCATTTTTACAACTTTAAAAAGTTCTCATATGATCTAGATTATATATATATATATATATATATATATATATATATATATATATATATATATGTATATATATATATATATATATATATATATATATATATATATATATATATATATATATATATATATATATATATATATATATATATATATATATATATATATATATGTATATATATATATATATATATATATGTATATATATATATATTATATATATATATATATATATATATATATATATATATATATTATATATATATATATATATATATATATATATATATATATATATATATATATATATATATATATATATATATATATATATATATATATATATATATATATATATATATATATATATATATATATATATATATATATATATATATATATATATATATATATATATATAATTTAGTTAAAGTAGTGTACGTCTTTAAAATTGTTAAAATAAGAAGCATTTTGAACCTTTGGATTTTCTTATTGTTTTAAGATAGATAGCAGATTGATAAAAACATTAATTGACAAAAAGAAAAGTAGGATAGTGATAATTTAGATTGAAGATTAAACCAAAAGGGCATTTTGGGTATCTAACAAGTCCTCTTTTTTCCTTAATATCTAATACCCTAATTCGTTATTACAGTCGTTTATCTCTCACTTATATCAAAACTCCAATCCATTTTTCTAATTATTCCGGCCATTATTTCCTATTATTGCATTCATTTATGTTTCCTGGAAAAGTTTGAGATATTTTTTTAAACTAACCAACCCCAACATCGTGACTTATTCTTCTTCGGATCTTCGGTCACCAGAAAAGATCAGTCCGTTTATTTTCGGGTTTGATAGCAATTGTCAATGTTGTTGGTTAAATCTCTGTTTTCTGTACCAGTTTGTATGGTGTATAAGTCGATGGTGTATAAGTCGTGTATAGTGACTCTCAAGTTTACCATGGTGTATTAGTTCCTAGTGTGCGAGTCGATGGTGTATCAGCCGTGTGTGTGTGTAGAGGCTCGAGTTAACCATGGTTTACGAGTTCTTGGTGTAAGAGTGGGTGATGTACGAGTCGGTAGTGTACGAGTCGGTGGTGTACGAGTCAGAGTCGTGTGTGGCGAGGCTTGAGTTTACCACGCATCGGGTACGACTTCACCATGATATACAAGTATTTATCACTAATATAAGGATGCTACATGTTTTTTGCAAGCTCGTTAATCACTAATATAATGATGCATTGAAACATGCATATTATGAATGTATGAACATACTAGTCATAGATTGTGATGGAAACAAATTATATTTGTTGATTGTATGATAATAGTATTATTTACTAGCTATGGATTCATGGCTCCTATTTGTGCACCAACCATGTTAATGTGTCAATTCGGTATCTATTTTCCCCACATATAATATTGAGAGTTTGAGACCATGATGTAACAGCAAGTTTGTATAATATTATGAATTGAAAAAATAAACTATGTACGAGCTGCTTCTTATGTAGAAGTTTTTTTTCGTGTACGAGTTGATATTCGTGTACGAGTTAATTTTCGTTTACGAAATGTTCTTTGTGTATGAGTTGGTCTTCGTGTACGAGTTGTTCTTTGTTTACGAGTTTGTTCTTCGTATACGAGTTGTTCTCCGTGTACGAGTTGTTCTACGTGTACGAGTTCGACATCGTGTATTACGTATGAGAAATTTTTTTACAAGCTCGGTAAATGTGTTTGTTTACCACCCATGTTCTTTTTTTATGATCTTTTGATGGATTTTTATGTGCATCATTTTCAAAAATAAATTGCATTCATGTGTACCTTAAGAATGAAAAATAACTTTTTCTGTTATATGGCATGAAATGTGAAAAAAGGATCAAGTGTATCAACATCTAAACAAAATGAGGCAAAAATGCATGCATAGAGAATATGTGAAAAGCAAAATAAAAAACGTAAGCAACAAAAAAAATAAACGAAGTCCACTATTTTTGCACTATTTCTCCAAAATACCCTTCAGACACTTTTATTTATTCTAGCACCATTTATTTTCCATTAATTACAATATCATCTAACACCAATTAGTAAATCCAATGGCTCATATCACTTTTATTTTAACAATTTTAAAATGTTACACTACATTAACTCAACTCTATATATATATATATATATATATATATATATATATATATATATATATATATATATATATATATATATATATATATATATATATATATATATATATATATATATATATATATATATATATATATATATATATATATATATATGTGTGTATATATATGTATATATATATATGTGTATATATATATATGTATATATATATGTATATATATATGTATATATATATATATATATATATATATGTATATATATATGTTTTGGATATGAAAAAGGAATTAATAGGTAGATCAATTCACGATATAAAATAAATAATCAAAGTTTTAAAAATGATGTCATAATCTATATTATGTATAATGGATGAACCTACAACTCTTCTTAAAAGAGAATATACTTTAAGGTTAAAATGAATAGTTTATAACACAAACATACTCTATTTAGTCTTTATGATTTTAAATCCATTCGTATATAATTCATATGAATTCGTTGACTTTTATTACATCTTTATTAATTTTATTTTTACTTTATTTTCGATTGTAAATATAACGGCTTACAAATGTTGAACGATACTATGCTCCCTGGCGTACATACAGACGTAGATTGTATAAACTTCATTACTTGTAGGTTTGTAGAAACCATAATCAAGTTAATTCTTGTCTACGCGGAAGTATAATAAACTGAGACAATAATATGTTATTTTTTAGAAATCGTGGTTACCAATATATTGACCGACTAATTCATGGTGTTTGAACTCACAACGACAGAAAACCTTGGCAACATTGCAATAAACAATGTATGAAATTGTTGTGAGCCAACGGGACTTCATTTTCATGTAGTATTAAAGATTGATTTTATATGCGCGTGAAAATAGATTTCTTCATGAACGATGCTAGGTGTTATCCTTTTCTACGATAAGGTAGGTAGTATTTTTGTTCCCACTCTTCAGTTTATGATCAACAGTTAGAATTTTATTAATGACTTGATTTAAGATTCTATTTTTATATATGTGAAATGGAGGGCCGGATTTGGGCCTGTGCATGTTGGGCAACTGCACATGGCCCAAAGTCCTTATGGGGCCTCCGAAAATCTTTTACACCCAAAATTTGTATAGTACATAAGCCTAGCTTGCAAACCCATTTTGTCTGATATCTTATTTCTTGAAGTTACAGTTTAATAACAAACCCATTGCCGCAGTTTAAGTACATAAACCCATCCTGAAACTGAAGTTGAATAAGAAAAGAACTGACAATTTTGAATTTTCATCAACTCCAAATTAAGGACATATATAATAACAAAAGTACGTCACTTATGTTAGATAAAAAAACACTTGGTTGGCATTTTAGATTATAACAAGATTTCTAACATCGTGCTAGTACTTAACGTTATATGTTTGAGGGCCTATTTTTTGGTTGCGGCACAAGGCCTCCAAAATTGATGAGATGACCCTGGTGAAATGGATGACAACATGAGATTGTTGTGTGTCGCTTTACACCAGCAACACCTCCTGTATATTAGTGGGTATACATCTTATATAACTTCGTTGTGGATTAAGCAATTATTTAAAGATGAAATCTAAGTGAAATTAATTGTTTGTGTGTTTCACACTTGTAAATTTGTTGATGTGTTGTTTAATATTCCATGCGAAACAAATCAATTTATTTTCGGTTTTCTCTATTCATTTTTAATCTAATTTGTCATTTTTTCATTTTGACATCTAATAACATACTTTACAACATATGCGGGTGATTGCGTAATGGGAAGGTTCTAATTGATTTGCAACTGCATTTAAAATGCGAGACACATCAATTTCGAATTAAAGTTCCAACCATTAAAAAATTCATGTTCGACACATTATATATTAAGAATATGAACACGTGTCTTAAACTATATTTAGTGATTCTAAAGCCTTAAGTCAAACGTCCAATATAAATCCAAAAGGTTCTTATAATCCATACTCTATATTTTTTTACATCTTATTAGTAAACCATTGCTACTATGATTTAAAATATGTATGTACAATATACTTTCTTAACACCAACAATTATCTGAACAAAAAATGTAACGAATTAAAAGGAAGCAGAATTGTGAGGTGTTGTCATTCACAAGAATCTTAAGGAAAAATCTCTTATCATCTCCTTTATCTTCCATTCTACATATGGAATCTATAGTGTATGTTGTTTGCTATTGTTGGCTCTGCCTCTACAAGAAGTAACTAAACTAACGTTATATAAAATTTAAAAAAAAAATCCAATCACCCCAAGCTTTACTTATTAAAGTTGGATTATCCACAACTATTGCATCTACATCAAATGGTGGAACTTCTCTTCTAGAATCAAGTTACAGATATAACGTATAACTTAGTATTTAAATAATTAGAAAAGTCATTTGTTAAAGGACATATATAACAACATCTAAATTTACCTCTATGACGTCTCTATCAGGAACCATGGGCGCTTTTAGTCTTTTCAAGTTCAATTAGTTCTTGTGCTGCGTGTGTGCAAAGCAGTTTTGCCCTTTCTTATCAATCTTTAAAATGATGCTTAAATCCTTATCAAAAAATAGATTTTTCATTTCTAAATGACCTATTTTTTTATGTATGAAGCGGAATTGTAACATTGCTTCTGGCTTTATTCTTTTTGTGGCACTGGGTGATTGAATCTCCCTTCCCACCAAAAACCATCAAAAACGATAAAATGTCAGATTTCAATCCACTAACCACATCTGTAATCACTATCTAAATATTATAACTACCTGAAATGTAAATTTAAGGTGAATTTACTTTTACCATTATGAGTGTTACAAACAGTATCTGTAATTTGTGTGAATATTGTAAATTTTTCAGGTGATTCAAAATACACGATGAATCTATTTTTCGAGACAGAAAAATGCATATTTAACTTCTCGTTTCGAGTAGAAGTTTTTAACATAACACGCGTTTGTCATGGTTCCCTAACATGATGCACATACTTAAGGGTGTGTTTGAATGCACAAATTTATGCTTTTCTGATTATTTAGTTATATGTATAAGAGTTAAGTATAATAAAAATATAATCACAAATCTTCAAAAACAAATATGGAATAATGATACAATAACGATTAATTACAAATGAAATTAAAAAGTGTTGGAAATTCACTTTATGTGACGACATTTAAGAATTCCCATTAGTTATCATAGTCACACACGCTTAGACTAGACTAGGTATACTGTATAGTTAAGTGTTTGGTGTGTGGCTATATATACCCCTCCTAGGCTTCCAAGGAGGGGTGTTGATTGTGTTTTCATTTTCTTGTTTAATACATTTTCTTTATTTCACACACAACCTCTCTTCTCTCTCTCTCAACAATGGCTTCCACCTTCCACCACCCACCTACACCACCGGAGTAGCTAAAAGCAAATCCACGATTGGTATCAGAGCTTCGGTTCAATCCTTGGATCGTGTTCTTGTTTTCGATTTGGTGGTCTAAAAAATCTTTTGGGTCTCGTTCTATCATTTTTTTGGTCCAATTTGTCAATTTTTGTCACGTCTGATATCTTGTTAGTCATCCTTTTTTCTTTTGTCACAATCTGTCTAAAGAGAAATATTGTCTCATGGTCATGTCTGTATTCATTACCCACTAGTCAAAAGTTGTCATCATTTTAAGTCCCTTCACGTTTTTAGATCTGGTTTTATGTCTACTGTTTCTGATCTTATTTTTTATCTAGTATCATTTTTATCTGGGTTTCTCTTGTTTTTTTTATGATGATGTAGTTACCCAGAAAAATTAGATTCAGATTCACATATCCGGATTTCAAGGAAAAAGTACGGATAAGATGTCAGATTCACATTCAGATCGGAATATTGTGATCGCAAAAACCAATGGTTTCTACATTGCGATCGAATATTCCGATGAAACACATTCGATGCATTCCGACGGATGCATTCCGATGGGTGTAGAGTAGACATTCCGATGGCTTATTTGTTTCTACAATGCGATGGACTCATTGTTTTTTAAACATTGCGATGCATTTTTAAATTAGAAAACATTCCGATGGGACTTATATTGACATTCCGATGGACTGTAAATGAAAACATTGCGATGGCCTTTTTCAGAAATCATTCCGATGGTGACTCGTAAACATTGCGATGACTAATGCTTAAAATTAAAACATTTCGATGACTTTTCTGAAAAACATTCAGATGACTCACAATACCAAACTCACTATTTAACATAACAACCTTTTATCACCTCAACATCATATCTATACCTAACCCATCGACACCTAAAACCCCATCTAGACTCGAATACATAAACAAAATCAAAATGATCTCAGATTCAAATCGTGATATTGACATGCATGTCAAGATCTTTTTAGATCTACCACTTCATTAAAAATCATCATCGATCGTATCAAAGTCTAAGCTTCGTTTTTTTATTTTCGAACTTTAAAGAGAATCATAAACAACAGTGCTTAGATTCTACTTTTGTTCGTTAATTGAAAATGAATTTGCAAATCTCACAACAACACCAACCTGAGATGTTAAACAATATGATCTTGAAGACATGTTCTAGATTTGATTCGTATAAGCAATCAAAGGGTTTTCTTTACAACTTGTCTCGAACAAGTTGCCTTCTATGGCGATTTCTTTTCTGATTATCATACCTAGCATCACGATCATACCTAGGTGCATGATCAACTTCCTTATATCTAGATTTGATTCGTATAAGCAATGAAAGGGTTTTCGTTACAACTTGTCTTGATTCAACGTCCTCTGATTATCATACCTAGCATCACGATCATACCTAGGTGTATGATCAACTTCCTTATATCTAGCATTGGATGATGATCTGAGGTTGTTGTTGGTAGGTTTGTAGATCTTCTTATAAGTTGTGGTGAGTAAAGACATGAGTTCTTCAATCTTCTTGTCCCTTGAAGTTTGTTCATCATCACTGTCTCCATCTGACTCGGTGTCATACTTTGGAGGTGGAGTGGGGACAATTGCTTTTGCTTTGTTTTTAGCAGCAGCTAGAGGTTTGGTGGATGAGCTTGATGATTTTGAGGAATGAGTAGGTGGTTGTTGACGGGGAACGGGTTTTGTTGAAGTAGCAGCCACAAAAGCAATAGAGTTCGCAGATCGTTCTGCCTTTTCAGCCCTAAGTTCATTCACTTCATTCTGATGTTGTTTCAATATGTCATAAAGTTTGTGGTAAGATATAGTCTTGATATCCTCCCTTTGTTTGCCAAAGTCACAAACCTTTGCCATTCCGGTTTGAGTTGAAGTAGAAACTGAACATTGGCATGATGATTGGAGATGGTGCACTGATTTCTGACAAGCTCATTCATCATTTTGTAGAATCTCGAGTAATATGAGTCAATGGATTCACCATCTTCCGATGTGAATTTTCCAAACTCCCAAAGTAGATTAGTCTCGAGATCTTGAACGTTGATCGACTCACCTTGCTTTAATCGATGAATTGCATTCCACATTTCCATAGCATTAGGACATACATCAACTGTGGAATAGATATCGTTATCAATTCCAGTGAGTATGAAGTTTACAGCATCAGCTTCAGCTTGGAGGAGTTTCTTTTTCTCAGCAGAACATGTGTCAAAATCCTCCATAGCTCGTATAGTTGATGAAGTACCATCCTCTGCCTGTGTGGTAATTGGTCTGAATTCAAAAACTGGAGGTGGATTCTCAAGGCAGTGACAAAGAGCAGTTCGGTTTTCTTTTCCGTCGAGAAATCTGAGAAAACGAGATCTCCATTGAACGTAACAACCGGCAGTGAGCACAGGTGGATTACTGTTACTACCTTGTTCCAAACAAATTTGATTAGCAGTTGCAATGTTGATGTTGTTGTTAGACATGGTGAATACTTGTGAATGAATTGCAGATCTTAGTGGATTTGTTGTGATGAGGTGTGGTTGAAATTTCGTAGAGTTCCGAGAATCTTCAGTCCGACAATAAATTCCTCAGTCCGACAAAACGGTAAGCCGAAAAATTTTGTATCGCCAAATTTTGAAATTGAGTTAGAAATAGCCAAAAACTAGTAGGGAAAATATTTGAATTTACTTGACCTAAAACATTTTATAAAAACATTTAAAAGAGTGCGAGGCTATGAACTCACGTTGATGTGGGAAGGCGGTTATCGACGATTTGGATGTACGGTACGTGCTTCAATTACGGAAACCTAGACAAATAATACTCGTCTTAGACTTTTGTCCAATGAATTTATCAAAATAACAATTATGTATACATATGATGATTTTATACATATGATGATGATCAAGTGGGTTTATACATTCTCATTTACTCATTTTAGTGTTATGTGTTGATGACTTTTATACTAGTTTACTAGTTTTACCTATTTACATGTTTTAGGTCCAATAAGCGTATTATAAGTCCATTAACTTGTATTAGTCCACTTTATAATTTTATTATAAGCATTATACTTTACATGTTGGGCCCAAGTGGGTTAAGCCCAATAAGTAAATTTATAAGTGTTTAGTCCATTTAGTTGTATTATTAGTCTAATAATGCTAACTTAGCCCGTAAATGTCTGTATGTTATATATTTCAGGTTTTATCGGTTTTTACTTGTATTAAGTACTTATATATCAGTATATGACTTTTAAAAACTTTACATTAGACGGGTTTGATCGTCTAAGTTTTAATTGGCGAAAAACGTTAATTTTACGGTAATAGCCGAAAAAGTCGTAAAAATCATGTTTATAGTTTTTATAACTTATAAATCTTATTCAACTACCATTTTTATAAAGTGTCCATATATTTAACCTTATACATATTTATATAAATGAAATTTATAAGTTAGTGGGGTTTAATTCACTTTTTATACTATATTAGTTTGACTGCTTATATAATACTATTAAACATTAATTCTTCAAAATCTGATTTTTAGTTTCATCTTCACCATTTTTATCATATCTTGAGTTCTATAAGGAGATAGAACCTCAAATTTTTATCACAGAAACTAAATGATATGTGATTCATTTTATTTCTTTATAGCTACTGATGAATCAACATCTAAATATTTTAATCAATTCGTCCAAAACAGTATAGGCAGATTTGCACTCTAAACTTGTTTTGATCATATCTCACTCATTTTTATGATTCCATTGCATGGTCAACTCTCACATGTGTATAACACCTAATACTTACTGTATATTGATTTCACTTTACCATTTTATCAGTTTATCATTTGGTTACTTACTGTTTTTATACAACCATCTAATTAAGCAAGATTTAACCATTTTTACATGTGGTTTTTCCATCTTTTTACCCATGTTTATCAAATCTATCAACACCAAATCCACACATAATATTTTTAATCATCATTCATAATCATATACATATACATAAATAAAGAAAATACAAGATTACATAATCAAAATAACAAGAGGATAGGAAGAACAATCTCTATACCACCATTAGTGATGAAAAGATGAGTCTTTGATGAACAAGGCTTCGATTTTGATGGCAAACCTTGTGATAAACCAATATCATCTTCAAGTCTACCAACCTTTATAAATTTCTCATGGAAAATCAGCCCTATGACACCAACAAATCTTCTCCTTGGATGTTAGAATCACCTCCAATCTTCAAAGCTTCAAAGTAGCATCATCATGTGTATGAGTAACACATGATTTTATGGCTAGCATAGATCAAATGAGGGTTGTTTTTTATGAATAGTGGACGAATTTTAGAGAGAGAGGAGAGTGTTTATGGTGGTTTGTATGAGTTGAATGTGAGAAATGGTTTAGTGGGAAGTGGTTTTGCTACTTTAGTTAGCTTGTTAAGCTAAGTAGGACAAGTGTGCAACTTGTATCTTACAAGTTGACACCTCATGGTGTGGTGGAGTATATCTAGCCGTCCCATAGAGTAGGGTGGGGCAAAACTTGTTTTGTCTCATCCCACTAATTTACGGGTATTCCTCGATTCTAGTTTCCTCGATTTGCGTGCCCTCGGGTCGTTTTACGAAAAACGTTTTTATAAATTATGAATCATCGGCACAAAACGAATCTAATAAAAATTGTCTCATCAAAAACAGAGTTCGAAAACGTAAATACGTAATCCTAAGGTTTCCGGTTTAGTCGTAAAGGACGTTAAATTATTCACGTAAGTCCTAATCTCTTCTCGTAAATTTGTGAGTTTATGAACTAACTCAAATTTAAAATCCCAAAATAATATTCACGGACAAATTTATTTTATGAAATGTCGGACTGTCACCAAAGACGGTGTATGTAAACGTAAGCACGTAACGTTGAATCCTCTGGTTTAGACTTAGTCGATGCTACTTCAAGACGTAAATCCAAATTTCTTCCCAAAAATAAGTGAGTTCATAATATAACATTAAAATAATATTTTTAAATAATACTTGAGAATAAAATATCAACCATAAATTGACGAATTGTCATAGCATTTACCCCTAAACAGGATCTTTGTCCTCAAAGATTATCTTATCTTACTACTCGCTTCTTATAGAGTTAAAGCCATGTGGGTATTTCCTCCACATTCGGTCTTTTCTCACAAGTGTAATTCATTACAATACGCGAGTTTCATCAAACATAACTACGGGAAAAAGATCAGGCTTAATGTTGACTTACTTTCTCTATCCATGATGTTCACGGGTTTTTGATGAATGCAACTTTTCGCCGATCTAAACTTCATCAAGAAGTGATCAGATTCTCACTTGATAGACATTTTATCAAGTTCGGTATACGAAACATAATTCACGCAGCTCTTGAAGTCCTAGGGTAGATCCAGCTTATATGCCTTTCAAACCAATCTTTTACATCATCTCAATGGTCCCATACAACGGGGACTTATATCCCATGATCTTTCAAATCATCAATTCATTTTTCCATGGTTAAAATTTTTGGCATAACTTCGCTACCAATCTGGCACTTCAAGATCTGCATTTGATATTCACATAACCTCCTGCCCACTACCGGCAGTCAATAATCAGATCCTAGTTTCAACAATCATTTCAGGTCTCGCGGGTCGAGTATTTTGTAAGGTTAGGTTCGCCATCATAGGAAACCTTAAACCTAAAAGACATGTCCAACTCACAATGGGTATATGTCGGGTGTCTTCATCCCAACTCCTGCTTACAGATGCTCTAAATATATCCTCACAAGATTCGATTTTGATCCTAATACGATAATTATCAATGATAATCTCTCCAAAGGAAAACTATTTTACAGTTTATTACCAAAGGTCAATCATTCAAACATAGAACAACACTTATAGTATTTTGTATCGTTACTTTACCTCGTCCCTTCGATTGGGGTGGTACACAGTACTTTCATCAAGATTTGTTATCAATGACTTCTGAGCAAATCTATAGAAATTCAATGCGAAGCGAGGATCTTGATAAAGATGATCGATACAGGCACACCATGTTTACACAACTCCTTTAAATACAAAAGAGTCAATTTCTTCATCAAGAATTTATCATTAACAGGAATGATATTAGCAGATTTGGTCAGTCTGTCGACGATGACCCAAATCGAATCAAATTCAGATGATGACCTTTGCAATAGATAGACGTTTACTAATGTATGAGGCGATCTCTGCCTTCATAATTTGCCATTAGTACAACTTCTTTAGATAAAGATACATTAAATCCGAAATGACAGGAATAGAATACTTAAACTTATAAGATTGCAACATGACTAAATCTCAAAATCTCCATATTTAGGCAACCATAAACGACCTTCTATACATTCAACGCCATCGGCTTCTCAATTCTGATGGTTCACATTAGCCGCGAACCCCTTTTTATTATCTATATTATCCTTTTTACAAACATTGTTTATTTTTATATCGTTCGGCAATTTATTTTGCACCTTCATTATTAAGGAACATGTCCTAATTGGTTCTTTATCTTTTCTACATAATGTGTCAGTATCTACATTCACTTTCTCCTGATGAAATATATATAAAATGACCGTATTAATTCAAAATTTCTTTCTTCATATCTTCAATGTTTTAGTTTCGTCTCAACTATTATTTTTATCTGTTTTACTCAGTCCGACGTCTAAAGCGTCGATAATTATTACAATTAATTAAATAATAATTATTAAATTTTTATGAAACGTAAACGTAAAAATTTTAAATTTCTTAGTTCGACCAATTATATAAAATGTTCAAAATAAATTTGAATTTAATTAACACGATTTTTGCTGATTTATCGAAAATAATTAATAAGATTCGTAAATGTTTGAAAAATATTTGGTTATACTTTGGTCAAAATTTTCTTAGTTGAAAAGCAAAAAGTGTCGTTTCAAAATTTCAAGTCATGGTTTAAATGGTTTCCTCAATCCCTCTTAGGTTGTCTTGAGGTATACCCGAACATTTACCCCTAAACAGGAGTTTAGTTAAATTTTCTGGGTATAAGGGAATAATCCCTCAAAAGTTCTTTTCGATAAAACATTTGTCAAAACACATTTGCACTTTCTTTTTGGTAAAACCCAAAGTATTAAAAGGGCTCTAAATTTTTGAAGAGTCAATATAGATTCCATGATCTTTTAATCACACGGTCAAATAATGTAAAAGATTAAGCCTTAAATCACATGTTAATTATTCAAGGTACATGTTTTCACTACTCGGCCGACTCAGGGCATTCTACAAATAATTATTAACTCATTCTTATTCTTATAAATAAACAAATGGTCCTTAATGATCACAAACATGAATTTATCAAATTACAGCCTACACACGTGATTCACCAAATTTATGGATACTACATGTGTATTAGTCAATCCAAACGACATCACGTGAAACTCATAATGTTCATTACAAGTACCGGATGTAGTGATTGGAATAGATAATCTTTTTCGCGGATGCGAAATTGATGATAACCATGCCGAGGATCAAAATTATTTAAAACATACGCTAGAACCTTGTAAATGATCGAACAAATCTATCATCTTGGGTAGTGGATATAGATTTTTAATCGTCAATTTACTTAGTTCACGGTAATTCAACAAATAAATATAAGAAATGATAACACCATAGCTCTTCATAATGACGAGCTTGGTAGAATAAAAGTTTTCAATGTCAATCCCATTTAATCCATAACACAAGATTTAGAGAGAGAAATAGTAGAAAAGTAGAAAGAGAAAGTAGAGAGAGAAGTGGAAGGTTTATACTAAAACTATGTGTTTTATGAAATGAACCAACACCCTCTTCCACATGTGGAAGAGGGTTATATATGCCACGGCCTAAGGCCTTTGTGGGCTTCATCTTGGGCCGGGCTTGGCTTTGTTTTGGGCTTACGCCCCTAACTTATACAATATTAGCTTAAAGTCCAAGCCCGGTTTTCCCGACTAACCTATTACAATACAAGACCATTTAACGACT
Organism: Glebionis coronaria; assembly: GCA_025667525.1. NCBI lineage: Eukaryota > Viridiplantae > Streptophyta > Magnoliopsida > Asterales > Asteraceae > Glebionis > Glebionis coronaria. The sequence continues at coordinate 13,989 of JANFOE010000546.1, forward strand.
GAGATGACCTATTACATTCTTGTTCGACTATATAAGATATAGGGCTAACAATCTCCCCCAATGTATCGGTTCATCTTAAAATGCTTAAAAAGCATAAGATGGTTGAGTGAATACATTTTTGTAGAGGAGATCTTCCTGCTTTGGTCTTGTATCTTGGTCTTGATCTTATTTGTAACAGCTTTGTTCCTTCATGCTTTCGTGATCTTTATCTTGAGCCTTTGTCATTTGACTTTGAGTGCTTGAGATCTTCATCTGTACTCCTTGTGACTAAGATGACCTATTACATTCTTACATTCTTAGGTATCTTGATTATCGCCATCTTGTGCTCTTGTGACTTCTGAATCGACATTGGTTACACAGCTATACCACCTTCTTGATATGCAGTAACATATACAGACACGGATGAAATGGCTTTGAACATTTCACCCTAACTCGGTAGCGTTTTACCTCCGGTCGGTGAAGAGCGTTAAACGGTATTAAATACCGTACCTGTGATCAGATAGATTCGATTAAGAACCTCCTTGACAGGGTTTCCCGGCGGTAGTAGCCAGTTCTCTTTACTCGACCGTCTCAAAGCAGACTGCGAACGTAAAGAGTGAATCATAAGGATAAACTATCCGTCTGATTAGAGTCATCAATTCAGATTTCCTGGAACAAGTTTAATTCTAAAAGAATCGCACCATTTTTGCTTTCCAGTTTGTCACAAGCTTGATTCATAGAGAATCTTGCGAGTTACCTACCGCAGTGCTGTTTGATGTTGACACTGGAAGGATTTCCACTCGTCACTGTGAACACTAATGAGTGTCACTCTGAATGTTCTGGCAAGATCACATGGATTTTGCGAAGAAACCTGGAATCAAGTTTGAATCAATTAAGAATCCAAACTTAGTTGCTTTCCAGTTCTCACAAGTTTGATTCGTGTAGAATCGCACAAGTTACCTACCATAAGCTTGTTTGATGCTGGCTCAAGCAGGATTTCCATCTTCATTGTGAATTGTATCACTCAGATGTTCTGGCAATATCACAAGGATAATGCGTAGGACTCGATTGTGTCCTAATGAGATGATAAATTGATCTTGTTTGGCTCTAGACTCAATAAGTGCATTTTGGTAATCGGAGGCTGGAGTAGACTGCCACCTTTTCAATATTAACTGACTCGGAGTGAGAAAGTCAATAGATACGTGTTGATCTCCGTGACAATGAGACAAGTTTCTTTTGAGAGAAACTCGAATAGCTGGGAAGGGTTGTGCATTGCATCATTGGGTCCATGATGAATTGTCTTCAATAGATGTATTGACCCGGTTTCTGCCTAAGTTGCATAGAATATTCAACTCCTTCAATGCTTACCAATACGTCATCATTAGCACCTTGTTGTGATTGTTCCAGTGCTAACTTAAGTACTTGGTCCGCATTCAGCTTCATTCCACTCCATCTTTCCTAAGGACAACTATTTTTAGCTATGGAATGTCCTTGGGTAGATCCCTCCGGTTCTGGTTGGATCATAGGACTTAGTTTCCTATCCTAAACCACCTTTTGACTCCATCGTTCCGTCGTGGATAATAGGTTGTTTTGGGTATAGATCGTAACCATAAACCATTGAAAACCATTCAAAGTGTTTGATAAAAATCAAAACTTTTAACACTTGAAAGTTTTACATTTCCGAAAAGCTCCCCCTACACACATGCATCGATATACGAAATAGTTTGGCATGTGAAGGAAAGAGTTGCACTTGAGTATTTAAGATCACTTGTTGCGATATATTACATTTTAATCACATTTTCTCCCCTATCTCTAATATAACAAACATCATATTAGAGATACCAATTGATTAAAATATGACAATTTCTGAAAACCGATTGGGAGAGAAACATGTGTGCACGTACGAAACATGGAACTTTTTTAGTCGGGACGCTCCCCCTCAACAATATATGTGTGTCTTGAAACAAAATTTGACAAAATTTAGAAAAACGACACCACAAAATATGTTGAGGTACGGAGTTGAGATGCCTTTACTGATAATATATGACAGATTTAATATCATTTTCGGAATGTGTTGGATACATAAAATATGACAATTTTAGAGATGTACCCAACAACATTAAAGGCTTGATTTTAAAACGCTCCCCCTCAAAAATTGATCAAAATAACATATGACATTTTGAGATAAAAACCTATTATGAGGAAGAGAGTGTTGAACACTCAATTTTGAAAGATTTAGAAAAACCTTTTGAGAAAGTCTTGAAAAATTGTGTTCAACGGTTTTAAAATAATCAGGATAGAAGACTTCTCTTCTATTGCTTAGGGAAAGCGCACTGAAACGTACACTCCCCTTTCGGGTCCGTTTTTCATGAGCTCAAAACTTGGATTGTTTTGTGACTAGCTCATGACCGAGAAAAATAAATTTCCCGTTGTGAAGGATAAGTTATCATCCGTGATAAACTTTCCTTAAGTTGAAGTTCGAGTTCTAAGCTGAAATTTACTTAGAAATCGTTTTTCATGAACTTAAAAACTTTGAATGTTTTTATGAGAAGCTCGTGACCGAGAAATATGAATTTCTCGTTGAGAAGGATAAGTTATCGTCCGAGATAAACTTTCCTTAGTTGAGGTCCGAGTTCTAAGCTGTGATGCGCCTAGAAGTCATTATGAGAGAATATCAAGCAGCTTCATTTGCCAAAACCTCCAAGTCTTCTGGAGTCATATACTTCATACCAAGACGACCAACGAGATACGCAAACCTATCTTTCGATAAAGCTTTTGTTAACAAGTCTGCCAGCTGGTACTCAGTTCTGACAAAGTATAATTCCACGATGCCGCGTTCCACTTGTTCCTTGATGAAGTGATATCTGACATCGATGTGCTTGGTGCGGGAGTGCTGAACCGGATTGCAAGATATGGCTATGGCCGACTTTGAGTCACAATACATAGGTATTTTATCAAAGTGGAAGCCATAATCCGTGAGTTGAGTTCTCATCCAGAGGACTTGAGCACAACACGCGGATAGAGCCACATATTCTGCTTCAGCTGATGAGAGCGAAGTGCAATCCTGCTTCTTTGACGACCAGCTGACAAGCTTGTCTTCCCCTAGAAATTGTATGCTACCACAAGTGCTTTTACGACTATCAAGACAACCTGCGTGATCAGAATCTGAAAAAGCCGTTAGATGAAAACCGGTTTCCCTCGGATACCAGAGTCCCATGTGAATGGTATTCTTAAGGTACCGAAAGATCCGTTTAACCTCTTTGAGGTGCTTTTGAGTAGGTCTGGCTTGATATCGTGCACAATAGCATGTGGCATGATGAATATCAGGCCTGCTGGCTGTAAGGTACATAAGTGACCCGATCATACTGCGATATCGCGTTTGATCTACGGGATATGAGTACAAGTCAGCGTCTAGGGATGTGGTCGACAATGGTGTACCAACGCGAGCACATGAGGTCATACCATGCTTTTTAAGTATCTCTTGAGCATACTTAGCTTGGTTAATGAAGATACCACGTGGGGATTGATGAATCTGGAGGCCTAAAAAGAATTTTAGCTCCCCCATCATTGACATTTCAAATCTGCTGTGCATTAATTTTTCAAAACGTTTTGAAAGTTTTGGGTTCGTAGAACCAAAAATAATGTCATCTACATAAACTTGCACCAGCATTATGTCATCCCCATATTTATTAGTAAAGAGAGTAGGATCAATAGAACCTTTGGAGAATCCTTTTGACACCAAGAAGTTTGAAAGTTCTTCGTACCATGCCCTTGTAGCTTGTTTAAGTCCATATACAGCCTTCTTGAGACGATAGACTTTGTCAGGATGATGAGGATCGATGAATCCTTCCGGCTGATTCACATACACTTCTTCCTTCAAATGACCGTTGAGAAAAGCTGTTTTAACGTCCATCTGAAAAACGGTAAAGCCCTTATGTGCAGCATAAGCAAGGAATATCCTGACTGCTTCCAAACGAGCGACTGGAGTGAATGATTCATCGTAGTCTATGCCTTCTTGTTGACGGTATCCCTTAACCACAAGACGAGATTTGTTTTTGATGATGGTTTGTTCTTTATCCAGTTTGTTTTTCCAGATCCATTTGAAATCTAAAATTGACATTCCATAGGGTCGGTCAACAAGTTCCCAAACGTTTAGGCGTTCAAACTGATGAATTTCGTCTTGCATTGATTCAATCCACGCATGATCAGTCATGGCTTGTTTGATGTTTGTAGGTACAGTTGAACTCACGGTGAGTGCATACATACATACATCGCCATCGGTTTCGAGTTGTCTGCGTGTTCGAACCGGTTGTGAAGGATTTCCAATGACTTGCTCCAATGGATGATCACGTGTCCAATGGTGAGTAGATGGATATGGTTGGTAGAATGTATGCATGTTGGACGGATCAACATGTTGAGTAGAAGACTCTCCGACTTCGTGTACCGATGTACCGAACGGATTGATAAATTCTTCATTGTCAGGTTGTGCATCGACTGCTTGATTGTTGGTTCCTCCTTCAGCATTTATGGTTGGTGATGTTGGTTGTATGATTGTGTCTTGAGTTTGTTGAGTAACCAATGGAATAGTCTCTTGAGCAACGGTTGCTGAAGTAGAGGCAGTTGTGTCTTGTTGATTTTGTTCGGGTACATCAGCAGTATTGATAGCGGAAGGCTTTGACACAACTTGATTGATTCCATAGTAATATTCATCAAACATTGGATCATATAAATCAACCAACTCACTCATTTGTGTCGTATCCGTCGAGTCTGCTGTAGGAGTACTTTGTTGACATTCTTGCACGGGACGTACACTGTTTTGTGTAGGTGCCATTGCTGGACATTGAGGTGCGGGACTTGAGCTGTTGTGATCAAGTACCATTAGTGGCAATTCGTCAAAGTTCACATGAATTGTTTCGACAATAATCTTTGTTCTCTTGTTATAGACCCGATATCCTTTCGACAATGTAGCATACCCCACAAAAATACATGCATCACCTTTTTCTTTCATCTTGTCGAGATGCTCACCGTCTTTAAGGATGTAGCATAAAGATCCAAATACGTGAAAGAATTTTACAGTAGGTTTCCTGCCATTGCTGATGTGGTAAGGTGTCTTTTCATGTCTAGGGATAACAAGAGAACGATTCTGAGTATAACAAGCAGTTGCAATTGCTTCAGCCCAGAAGAATAGCGGTAATTTTGAAGCAAAAAGCATTGTTCGAGCAGCCTCAACCAAGGTACGGTTCCGCCTTTCGACAACGCCGTTTTGTTCAGGAGTTCGAGCAATAGACGTTTGATGTTCGATGCCTTCTTCTTGAAAGTAAGATTGCAGGTTCTTGTTCAAAAATTCAGTACCCCTATCCGTTCTTACTGTTAAGACTTGAGCTTGAAGATTGCGTTGTATCATCTTGAGAAAGTTTTTGAGAACCTCTGGTGTTTCATCTTTGGACCTTAAGAAGTCCATGTGTATCTAGAGTAATCATCAACAATCACTAGAATATACTTTTTCCCGTTAATACTCTCTACACGCATGGGACCACATAAATCCATGTGTAGAAGTTCCAATCGTCCTTTTGAGCTTGGGGCAGTCTTTGATTTGAAAGACTTCCGTTTTGCTTTCCCCAACTCACAAGAAGAACAAAGATGGTCTTTGACGAATTTCAACTTAGGAAGACCGGTCACAATATCATTCTTCGAAAGCAAGTTGATGGTGTCAAAGTTGAGATGTGACAATCGTTGATGCCATAACCATGCTTGAGATGATAAAGCTTTAGCCATTAAGCAAATCGGATTTGTTGAAGATGTGTCTTGAAGAGTTACTGTGTAGAGATCAGAAACACGAGAACCTGTAAGAAGGTCATTCCCATCGTAGTCTCTAACATAGCAAGTAGATTTCTGAAAAGCCACTTCCAAATCCGCATCACAAAATTGACCAACCGAGAATAAATTGTGATTCAGTCCGTCGACGTAATAAACCCGTTTTATAGTGATATTCCCTTGAACCAAGTCTCCATATCCGAGTATCGGTGCAAATTGATCATTTCCAAACCGTACCGTACCCAGAAACTTCTCCACGAAGTTAATGAGAAGCTTGAGATTGCCCGTCATGTGCTTTGTGCACCCGGAGTCCATTATGAATAGGATGAGTTCGACGAGCTGCAGAATAATTAGAAGACAATGTAGCATTTGACAAATGGGAGCCCTTGATAGAAATGGGTTCCAAAATAGTAGTGGACCTAGATTCTAAAGGCAAGCTAACATTCATAGACCCAATTAGAATGGGGGTTGTCTTAGGTACCCATTTGTATCCGGGTGGTGTAAATCATGAATACCCCAGTGTACATGTCCTAATCATGTTCTCATAAAGCTTCTTTAACCTTCTTTGTTTACGTAGAGTAGTGGATTCTAACGCACTTAGTTTCTTAAGTGGTTGCTCAGTGGATTGGTTCAAAGTTCTTGTGGGTTTACTAGTACTAGTGGGCATACGAATAGGCTTCCTAGTTCTAGTATTCACGCCATTATAATTAAGAGCACAAGCATCATGATTGAAAGTACGAACACATTTGCCACATTCAACACAAACAAATTCAACATTCGAGGTCTTAGCATTTAAACTGTCATTACATGCAGTTACAGACGTTTTATTCTTAGAAAACTTAAAATTCCTACGGTGATCTTCTACTTCATTCTTCTTCCCTTGACTATTGTTAGGCATGACTCTATCTTCAACTCTAGTGCTCTTAAGCTTTGGTCCGCTAACACTAGTAGTGGGATTTACTCCTGTAGAAGAAGACACACGTTGATTAGTTTTCCTAGTATTCTGAGGTAACTGCGTTGTTCCAGTTTGAGTGGACCTAGTGTTCATCTTATACATTCCAGGTGCTATCACATTAGTGCTCTTATCATTTCCTATCTTAGGCAAAGTCTGTGGGGATTGTCCCAAAATAGATGATTTAGGGCATTTAACCGCATTCGGTTGACGAACGGCGGATGGTTTACCCAAAACAGACTTTCCTTTCATTTTCTCAATGAGTTTCTGTAACTCACTTATGGCTATGTCCCTTTCTTTTAGCTGAGCTTTCAAATCATTTATTTCGAAATCTTTTTCATTTAGTAGACGAAACGAAGAAGCTGACATTTCTTGACACTTTTTATGATTATGAGATTTTTCACCTTTTTGTGAAGCAAGTTCAAGAGAAATGGAGTGTTTCTCAAGTTGAGAAAAACTTTTCGAAAGTTTGTTGTATGACTGAATTTGTTTTGAAAGCTCTACTTCAAGATTTCGACATTTCTCGTCCGATTCTGACGCTAGACATGCTACATGACAATATTGATCAAGATCGGTATACACACCAAGTATAGCATTCATATGGTCAGCATAAAAGTATTCCTTGGAAAGTCGATCAATTTCGTTAGAAAGTTAGTGTTCTTGTGTCTTTAATTTAATTTGAAGAAAATCAACTTCATCTTCAAGAGATTTGACATAGCTTAAATCAGTTAACATTTCCTCAGTGAGAGCATTATAAAACATTTCCACATTTTTTGAAAGATCATCAATGGTTGGAACAATGCATTGTTGAATGACGACTTCTACTTGTGGGTTAGGTTTAATATTCCAAATGGTATCTCTATAAACTTTTTCATAGTCGACGACACCTTTGTACAAATTTAAAACCCCTTGTTTTATAAACTCAAATTGCTGAACACTTTTGCTTTTCTCATCCCATTTACGTTTTTCATCTAAAATTCGCTTTTCTAACAAAATTGATTGTTTTTTGAAACTCCTTTTTAAAAAACTTTCTTTTGTGGTTCATCACTTGGTGGTGGAACACTATTATAAGTCTTTTGTTCTTTTGAAAGTTCTTTTTGAGGAACAAACTTAATATGATTGTTAAAATCAGAAAGGTTTATTAAATCACTTAAGTTTGATCGACTTTCTTCTTGTTGACGAATGATTTCGTCGCAGTCAGGGGAAAGCATAAGAGCAAGATTATCAACATAGCAACCGATATCATAAAGAGCAGGCTTGGTACTTTGAACTTTCTTGAGATATTCAGGCTTGACAAAACTCGTTTTCATATTTCTATTGAGCATATTCATAGTTTGAATAGACTGACCCGTTTTGTAAACAATGTTGTTTAACGTGTCGACTCTCTTTTCCAAAGCAAGAATTTTTTCAATATCCTTTTCTTCACGAGTTTTATGAAGCTCAGTTTGTTCTTTGTTAACCGACTCTAATTCAGTAATTTGGAGTTTATGTAGCAGCAGTTGTTCTTCAAGTTCCGATATCTTCTATTTTGACATATGAATTTTGTGTGTTACTTCAGAACAATATTGTTTTTTGAGCACCTTACGTTCATATACCAAACCATTAGCTATTGCAACTCGTCGATCAGCTTCTTTTACATAATCACACTCTTTAAGCCTGTCTATCTCCTCGGCTAAGGATGTGTTTGCTTTCTTCAAACGTTTATTAGCATCTTTGTTTTCCTCAATTTCATGTTTTAAAGAATCAATTATAGACGCAAGCAAATCACGGTCGTCATCCGAGTCAGTATCTTGAGCAGCATTACCTTCATCATTACACATATGCTGTGAATCCGTAGAGATATTGCTATCCTCCGTGTCCATTACATATGTGTCATTGATGCTTTCGGGTTGCTCAAGATGCCGTCGTTCATTAGCAAACACATTATAGTTATCATTTGTTGGTACCTTTTCAATTGGCTCAGTATCAAAGATAGGTCCAGAAGTATCAGCAGTCTCTGGAAGCACTTCTTGAATCTTTGCCATGTACACATAATGTGCCTCTAGCTCTTGATCATCGGCTTCATCATCAGTGTCATCACGCCAGTCAACTTCATCTGCTGTTAGTGGAATTCCTGCTTCTTCTTTCTTACACAGCAGCATCTTTTCCTTGTGATACCCTGAGTCCTTAACCCGTTTTGGCTTCTTGCATTCCCTAGCCATGTGCCCAAAACCCTTGCAGTTGAAGCATTGAATCCCAGTCTTCTGCACAACCGGAGTGCCTACAGTATCTCTAGCCCCAACTTGATTCAACGTCCTCTGATTATCATACCTAGCATCACGATCATACCTAGGTGCATGATCAACTTCCTTATATCTAGCATTGGATGATGATCTGAGGTTGTTGTTGGTAGATTTGTAGATCTTCTTATAAGTTGTGGTGAGTAAAGACATGAGTTCTTCAATCTTCTTGTCCCTTGAAGTTTGTTCATCATCACTGTCTCCATCTGACTCGGTGTCATACTTTGGAGGTGGAGTGGGGACAATTGCTTTTTCTTTGTGTTTAGCAGCAGCTAGAGGTTTGGTGGATGAGCTTGATGATTTTGAGGAATGAGTAGGTGGTTGTTGACGGGGAACGGGTTTTGTTGAAGTAGCAGCCACAAAAGCAATAGAGTTCGCAGATCGTTATGCCTTTTCAGCCCTAAGTTCATTCACTTCATTTTGATGTTGTTTCAATATGTCATAAAGTTTGTGGTAAGATATAGTCTTGATATCCTCCCTTTGTTTGACCAAAGTCACAAACCTTTGCCATTCCGGTTTGAGTTGAAGTAGAAACTGAACATTGGCATGATGATTGGAGATGGTGCACTGATTTCTGACAAGCTCATTCATCATTTTGTAGAATCTCGAGTAATATGAGTCAATGGATTCACCATCTTCCGATGTGAATTTTCCAAACTCCCAAAGTAGATTAGTCTCGAGATCTTGAACGTTGATCGACTCACCTTGCTTTAATCGATGAATTGCATTCCACATTTCCATAGCATTAGGACATGCATCAACTGTGGAATAGATATCGTTATCAATTCCAGTGAGTATGAAGTTTACAGCATCAGCTTCAGCTTGGAGGAGTTTCTTTTTCTCAGCAGAACATGTGTCAAAATCCTCCATAGCTCGTATAGTTGATGAAGTACCATCCTCTGCCTGTGTGGTAATTGGTCTGAATTCAAAAACTGGAGGTGGATTCTCAAGGCAGTGACAAAGAGAAGTTCGGTTTTCTTTTCCGTCGAGAAATCTGAGAAAACGAGATCTCCATTGAACGTAACAACCGGCAGTGAGCACAGGTGGATTACCGTTACCACCTTGTTCCAAACGAATTTGATTAGCAGTTACAATGTTGATGTTGTTGTTAGACATGGTGAATACTTGTGAATGAATTGCAGATCTTAGTGGATTTGTTGTGATGAGGTGTGGTTGAAATTTCGTAGAGTTCCGAGAATCTTCAGTCCGACAATAAATTCCTCAGTCCAACAAAACGGTAAGCCAAAAAATTTTGTATCGCCAAATTTTGAAATTTAGTTAGAAATAGCCAAAAACTAGTAGGGAAAAAATTTGAATTTACTTGACCTAAAACATTTTATAAAAACATTTAAAAGAGTGCGAGGCTATGAACTCACGTTGATGTGGGAAGGCGGTTATCGACGATTTGGATGTACGGTACGTGCTTCAATTACGGAAACCTAGACAAATAATACTCGTCTTAGACTTTTGTCCAATGAATTTATCAAAATAACAATTATGTATACATATGATGATTTTATACATATGATGATGATGATCAAGTGGTTTTATACATTCTCATTTACTCATTTTAGTGTTATGTGTTGATGACTTTTATACTAGTTTACTAGTTTTACCTATTTACATGTTTTAGGTCCAATAAGCGTATTATAAGTCCATTAACTTGTATTAATCCACTTTATACTTTTATTATATTTATTATACTTTACATGTTGGGCCCAAGTGGGTTAAGCCCAATAAGTAAATTTATAAGTGTTTAGTCCATTTAGTTGTATTATTAGTCCAATAATGCTAACTTAGCCCGTAAATGTTCGTATGTTATATATTTCAGGTTTTATCGGTTTTTACTTGTATTAAGTACTTATATATCAGTATATGACTTTTAAAAACTTTACATTAGACGGGTTTGATCGTCTAAGTTTTAATTGGCGAAAAACGTTAATTTTACGGTAATAGCCGAAAAAGTCGTAAAAATCATGTTTATAGTTTTTATAACTTATAAATCTTATTCAACTACCATTTTTATAAAGTGTCCATTTATTTAACCTTATACATATTTATATAAATGAAATTTATAAGTTAGTGGGTTTTAATTTACTTTTTATACTATATTAGTTTGACTGCTTATTTAATACTATTAAACATTAATTCTTCAAAATCTGATTTTTAGTTTCATCTTCACCATTTTTATCATATCTTGAGTTCTATAAGGAGATAGAACCTCAAATTTTTATCACAGAAACTAAATGATATGTGATTCATTTTATTCCTTTATAGCTACTGATGAATCAACATCTAAATATTTTAATAAATTCGTCCAAAACAGTATAGGCAGATTTGCACTCTAAACTTGTTTTGATCATATCTCACTCATTTTTATGATTCCATTGCATGATCAACTCTCACATGTGTATAACACCTAATACCTACTGTATATTGATTTCACTTTACCATTTTATCACTTTATCATTTGGTTACTTACTGTTTTTATACAACCATCTAATTAAGCAAGATTTAACCATTTTTACATGTGGTTTTTCCATCTTTTTACCCATGTTTATCAAATCTATCAACACCAAATCCAAACATAATATTTTTAATCATCATTCATAATCATATACATATACATAAATAAAGAAAATACAAAATTACATAATCAAAATAACAAGAGGATAGGAAGAACAATCTCTATACCACCATTAGTGATGAAAAGATGAGTCTTTGATGAACAAGGCTTGGATTTTGATGGCAAAACTTGTGATAAACCAATATCATCTTCAAGTCTACCAACTTTTATAAATTTCTCATGGAAAATCAGCCCTATGACACCAACAAATCTTCTCCTTGGATGTTCGAATCACCTCCAATCTTCAAAGCTTCAAAGTAGCATCATCATGTGTATGAGTAACACATGATTTTATGGCTAACATAGATCAAATGAGGGTTGTTTTTTATGAATAGTGGACGAATTTTAGAGAGAGAGGAGAGTGTTTATGGTGGTTTGCATGAGTTGAATGTGAGAAATGGCTTAGTGGGAAGTGGTTTTGCTACTTTAGTTAGCTTGTTAAGCTAAGTAGGACAAGTGTGCAACTTGTATCTTACAAGTTTACACCTCATGGTGTGGTGGAGTATATCTAGCCTTCCCATAGAGTGGGGTGGGGCAAAACTTGTTTTGTCTCATCCCACTAATTTACGGGTATTCCTCGATTCTAGTTTCCTCGATTTGCGTGCCCTCGGGTCGTTTTACGAAAAACGTTTTTATAAATTATGAATCATCGGCACAAAAAGAATCTAATAAAAATTGTCTCATCAAAAACGGAGTTCGAAAACATAAATACGTAATCCTAAGGTTTCCGGTTTAGTCGTAAAGGACGTTAAATTATTCACGTAAGTCCTAATCTCTTCTCGTAAATTTGTGAGTTTATGAACTAACTCAAATTTAAAATCCCAAAATAATATTCACGGACAAATTTATTTTCTGAAATATCGGACTGTCACCAAAGATGGTGTATGTAAACGTAAGCACGTAACGTTGAATCCTCTGGTTTAGACTTAGTCGATGCTACTTCAAGACGTAAATCCAAATTTCTTCCCAAAAATAAGTGAGTTCATAATATAACATTAAAATAATATTTTTAAATAATACTTGAGAATAAAATATCAACCATAAATTGACGGATTGTCACAGCATTTACCCCTAAACAGGATCTTTGTCCTCAAAGATTATCTTATCTTACTACTCGCTTCTTATAGAGTTAAAGCCATGTGGGTATTTCCTCCACATTCGGTCTTTTCTCACAAGTGTAATTCATTACAATACGCGAGTTTCATCAAACATAACTACGGGAAAAAGATCAGGCTTAATGTTGACTTACTTTCTCTATCCATGATGTTCACGGGTTTTTGATGAATGCAACTTTTCGCCGATCTAAACTTCATCAAGAAGTGATCAGATTCTCACTTCATAGACATTTTATCAAGTTCGGTATACGAAACATAATTCACGCAGCTCTTGAAGTCCTAGGGTAGATCCAGCTTATATGCCTTTCAAACCAATCTTTTACATCATCTCAATGGTCCCATACAACGGGGACTTATATCCCATGATCTTTCAAATCATCAATTCATTTTTCCATGGTTAAAATTTTTGGCATAACTTCGCTACCCATCTGGCACTTCAAGATCTGCATTTCATATTCACATAACCTCCTGCCCACTACCGGCAGTCAATAATCAGATCCTAATTTCAACAATCATTTCAGGTCTCGTGGGTCGAGTATTTTGTAAGGTTAGGTTCGCCATCATAGGAAACCTTAAACCTAAAAGACATGTCCAACTCACAGTGGGTATATGTCGGGTGTCTTCATCCCAACTCCTGCTTACAGATGCTCTAATATATATCCTCACAAGATTCGATCTTGATCCTAATACGATAATTATCAATGATAATCTCTCCAAAGGAAAACTATTTTACAGTTTATTACCAAAGGTCAATCATTCAAACATAGAACAATACTTATAGTATTTTGTATCGTTACTTTACCTCGTCCCTTCGATTGGGGTGGTACACAGTACTTTCATCAAGATTTGTCATCAAGATTTGTTGTGATGAGGTGTGGTTGAAATTTCGTAGAGTTCCGAGAATCTTCAGTCCGACAATAAATTCCTCAGTCCGACAAAACGGTAAGCCGAAAAATTTTGTATCGCCAAATTTTGAAATTGAGTTAGAAATAGCCAAAAACTAGTAGGGAAAAAATTTGAATTTACATGACCTAAAATTTTTAACTTTTTTTTTTTTTTTTTTTTTTAATCTTCGTGTAAACTAGGTTCCGAGACTAGTCTAGATAGTGGCTAAGTCTAAAAATTGGTCAAACAAAATTTATCTGTCCATCGCAATGTGACCCATCGCACTCTTTGATCGCACTCTGTTCGCACTCTGATCGTACTCTAGGATCGTGGTCTGATCGCACTCTGATCGTACTCCTCAATCGCAGTCGGATCGTACTCTGATCGTACTCCTAGATCGCAGTCAGATCGTACTCTGATCGTACTTGGTGATCGTACTCTATGATCGTGATGAGTGATCGCAATGAGGGATCGCACTATAGATCGTACTGAGTGATCGTAACCTGATCGAAGCCGTGATCGTACTCTGCTAGATCGTACTCCCAGATCGTATTGTGATCGTACTGAGCAATCGTAGTCAAAGATCGTAACTTGGATCGTACTAATGATCGCAGTTAGATCGTAACAATGGATCGTGACTATGGATCGCAAGTAGAAACCCCCAGGATTTATGAAAACACAAAGTCAGATCGTACCAAGGAATCAAAATACCCCTTTTCTCGGATAGTACTAGAACACACCAAATTCGTGATTTTTAGCCTAAAATTGAATCAAGCACCCAAAAATTTTGTGTTTTTAACCAAAAGTACAATACCAAATCACTACCAATAGTAAGTAGATGATTTATATCAAGAATAAGCCATAAAAACACAAGAAAATTTTTTGAACGTGAGTTTTTGGATCAAAATAGGCACGAAAAACTAAAGAACACAACACACGAATCTTCAATCACCTATCCACTATAGGCTCTTGATACCAAATGTCAATCCCATTTAATCCATAACACAAGATTTAGAGAGAGAAATAGTAGAAAAGTAGAAAGAGAAAGTAGAGAGAGAAGTGGAAGGTTTACACTAAAACTATGTGTTTTATGAAATGAACCAACACCCTCTTCCACATGTGGAAGAGGGTTATATATGCCACGGCCTAAGGCCTTTGTGGGCTTCATCTTGGGCCGGGCTTGGCTTTGTTTTGGGCTTACGCCCCTAACTTATACAATATTAGCTTAAAGTCCAAGCCCGGTTTTCCCGACTAACCTATTACAATACAAGACCATTTAACGACTGAGATGACCTATTACATTCTTGTTCGACTATATAAGATATAGGGCTAACATTCTCATACAACTCTCTCAGTTGTACGGTATCTTTTTTTTAATTCAGATGGTGCTGACGTACATTGCACATGCCACAGGTGCAACACCGGGAATATAATCAATACCAAATTCAACTTGCCTTAATGGCGTTAGTCTAGGTAATTCACCAATAAATACCTCCTAAAGTTTTAGATAACGGAAACATCTTTTAATAAATTTACTTTAAGTTCTTTCTAGATTACAAGATCTATGACTAATTTATAACCATTCACGGTATAATTTCAAGTCTAAATGCAGGATATGGTCACCCATCAAGAATTATTTAGATCGCTTTTGATAATCAACATCTTATCTTTTAGGGGAATTCTACTTGAGTTCCCATCAATTAAGACAATGTCGTCATGTCATAATCAATCAATCCATTCTAATGGCACTACCAACTTTTCAGTTTTATTGGCGTCGATAAGATGTGAATTTCTCAAAAGACTAATAATAACTCATAATCCTTCACAGATTCAAGTATATTAGGAGACATAACTAACCTTAAAAGAGTAATGTCAACGCATAATCTACGCGAGAGAATTTCAAATCAGATACAGACGAAAACATTAACGAATATGAGTATATCCCATGTTTTCATAAGTTGAGTACGCATTCGAAAGCTCCTCGGATTGTTACCCAGGTCATTCAAATGAAATCAATTCAAAAGAAATGATAGGAACGTCGATACATCCAGTCGGGTATCAACACTCGGTAATCAAATACTTTTCCTAAGAATCTCGCCACGGGAGAATTAGACAAGAAGGGAATATCAATTGTCAAATAAGATAAATTCCGCAGATGAGTAAATTCGACTTAGAAGAATAGATGCTACAGGCACATATGTAGGTGTCCCTAACACTATGTCCCTATTTTTCACTTCTTGTAGATCTCATAAAATTTAATCTTTCACAATCTTAAAAGAAAATGTAGTGTATATTAATCAGTTTTATGGTGACTACTAATCAGCCTTGCATGGTCCATTCCAAATTGTATGTAGGCGCGCAACTATATACAATTTCTAGATTAACGATGCAATACTCAGTTCGTCAAAATTTTATCATCATGTTTATAATAAAAACATTTTCATGCTTAATTCTTAAATAAGAGTAAAGAATAAATTTACAAAGATTTTCTTGTTATGAAAACAATTAAGTTTTCCAAGGTGTTTTATAAACAACCTCCTTTCAATAACGATTATTTATAAGTCTCACTTTAAATAATCCATATGGTGATGAAAACCCAATTTTTCTCAAGGGATACTGTTTTAACTTATAAAAACAATTAGTGATCTGCAAAGGAGTGATGAAAAGTTGTTCACCAAGAACTAACTACAATATAATAGGAAATGTGCTTAGCCAACTAATCATGAGGTTCATGACCTCGATGGCACTCAAAAAGAATAATCCACAACGTAACTCAATTCGAGATGAGTACTTGTTCAATGGTTGCATCACTAATGCGAACATTAGGACGAAGCAATAAAAGATAGATAACATCGATACATGTAGGATTTAGAAATCAAAGGTAGTCTTTTCATTAATCACAAACAAGTCAAAATTGTACCGTAACACATTACGTGTCACTATGTCATACAATTCCAAGAACTCATCCTACCAACTGGTGTCTCAGTTAAGTTAGGGATTATTTTTTAAAAGATACCACAATGAATACTAATCTCAAGAGTCATTAGGTGTTCCACATGTCCCAGAAGATCCATCGGTCTCAATTCAAAAGAAGATTTCTTCAATTTATTTCTTGGACACTGGGCATCCTCGTTAGTGGACAATGGGCTAGGAACAACCCTTAACACGAATCAACAATCAATTAAAACCTTATAATTCAATCACAGTACTTAACCACTTCCTCTTAACAATTTCATATTCCATACGGGTTAAATTTTACTTCCTTCAAGTTTCAATCAACTTATACTCAATGCGACATCCTACCTCATCTTCCAATACTTTTAACTTTATTCTTAGGCCTTTAAAGGGCAATAAAAGCTCGATATGATCAACACTTAATATCCAATCCTATAGCTCCTTACAACAATAGTTATCAAATGAGTCACTAGTATGAAATGACTCACACATTCAATTAGACTTCTCGGAAAGGTACTAGTGGCATGAGGCTTTTGGGTAATGGTTCCAATGACAGCCTCAAGTGCAACATTCACCCTTTCGACTCTCAATTTAAGAATTGGGTGACAACGAATCAGATGAAACCTTTCCAGGTGATAAGGTTTTGCCAAACTCCACTCTATAAGGAAAGATCGTCATGACATCGATATCAGATTTAATCTCACCAATTCTTTTCAATATCACAATCAACTAATATATACATTTCTACGAGTATCAACCATTTTGTTGGGATCATAAATATCCACAACTTGGTTCAGATCTGGAATAGCTAGAATTCCTACAGAAATATCTTAGATTAATTTGCTAGGGGATTTAGGGTTCCTTGTGACAATCTACGTCGTATACATACCTCGTATAAGTATTAAAAATAATCATCAAACAATCATGTAATCAAATTACATCATATATATATATATATATATATATATATATATATATATATATATATATATATATATATATATATATATATATATATATATATATATATATATATATATATATATATATATATATATATATTTATATTTATATATTTATATATATATATATATATATATATATATATATATATATATATATATATATATATATATATATATATATATATATATATATATATATATATATATATATATATATATATATATATATATATATATATATATATATATATATATATATATATATATATATATATATATATATATATATATATATATATATATATATATATATATATATATATATATATATATATATATATATATATATATATATATATATATATATATATATATAATCCAAGTTATATATATATATATATTAAAATAACACTTCTCAGTCTGGCCTTGTCGGTAACTCGGGAATTCTTCGGCACCGTTATAGTCAAAAGATTTTTAGACATTTTTAGAAAAATGTTTATAGTTAAAAGATTTTGAAATGTTTTATTCAAAACCTTGGTTTTAAAAATCTTTCGTTCTCTATAACGAGAGCTCTGGTACCAAACTGTAACACCCCCAAATTTATACAATTCAATACAGCGGCAGACTCGTTGGTGTTACGGGATAGCACATTACTCACATCATAGACAACGCTTAAAAATCGCGTCGTTTAATAATAAAGCATTTCCATTCATAAATATCAAATTTACATAGGTCCCAAGTCATATTATTTCATACAGGTTTTACAAAGCATTTGAATGGAAATTTGTTATTTAAGTGCGGGCCATGAATTCTTGTTGTCTTCCCGAGAATTACCTTCAAGTACCTGAGACAAAACATGTTAAAAGAAAAGGTCAGCGATAACGCCGAGTTAATTCATAGAGTTTAATGAAATCCATCAATATAACATCGGTATAAAATTATTACCGAAAATCATTTTGTACAAATCGTTATAATAGGCCATAAAATAGCCAAAGTCGTTTTATACAAATCCTTATCAAAAATCATGATATAGGCATTTGCCTTCAAAATCATTATACGAGCCAATGTCGTAAAAACATCATACAATACGTTTTATAACGTTGTATAAAGTTAAATAAAAACCGTTATATGTATATGGTTATATAAAACCAAAACACAAACATAATATCAATAGTAAGAACCCGTATTGCTAGTCAGGCAATATATCGTAATTCGGTGCGTATAACAGTATTTTGTTAATTGGATTATTATAAGCCGCATGACATTGTTACATTACTACAACAAACAATGGGTAGCTAGCCCGACAATCATTTTCCCATCTAAAACAGCGTGTCGTCACAATAATCACGCTTATAGAAATCTTCTCATACATAAATTCGCTTACCAATCAATGTGGCACGACGGGGATCAACCGTCAAGGCGCGAACTGGGGTGATCGTCCCCAAATAGTACTATTATATGCATAAGCGTCTACCAAATCCCGGTAGTTCACAATTCATGCTAATGGGACTTTTAGTGACATAACCTAACTTTAATAATCCATTTCATTTCATCTATCGGGTCATTTAATCATTCATCGGGTCATACAATCATTCGGGTCCAAATCAATAAACAGACAATCGGGACAACTAGTGTCCTATTTTATAAAAACTAACATGTTATCTCCCTCGCGGGTTAATAAAACATTTTATAAAAACATTTAAAAGAGTGCGAGGCTATGAACTCACATTGATGTGGGAAGGCGGTTATCGACGATTTGGATGTACGGTACGTGCTTCAATCACGGAAACCTAGAAAAATAATACTCGTCTTAGACTTTTGTCCAATAACTTTATCAAAATAAAAATTATGTATACAATGATGATTTTATACATATGATGATGATCAAGTGGGTTTATATATTCTCATTTACTCATTTTAGTGTTATGTGTTGATGACTTTTATACTAGTTTACTAGTTTTACCTATTTATATGTTTTAGGTCCAATAAGCCTATTATAAGTCCATTAACTTGTATTAATACACTTTATACTTTTATTATCAGTATTATACTTTACATGTTGGGCCCAAGTGGGTTAAGCCCAATAAGTAAATTTATAAGTGTTTAGTCCATTTAGTTGTATTATTAGTCCAATAATCCTAACTTAGCCCGTAAATGTCCGTATGTTATATAGTTCGGGTTTTATAGGTTTTTACTTGTATTAAGTACTTATATATCAGTATATGACTTTTAAAAACTTTACATTAGACGGGTTTGATCGTCTAAGTTTTAATTGGCGAAAAACGTTAATTTTACGGTAATAGCCGAAAAAGTCGTAAAAATCATGTTTATAGTTTTTATAACTTATAAATCTTATTCAACCTTATACATATTTATATAAATGAAATTTATAAGTTAGTGGGTTTTAATTCACTTTTTATACTATATTAGTTTGAGTGCTTATATTATACTATTAAACATTAATTTTTCAAAATCTGATTTTTAGTTTCATCTTCACCATTTTTATCATATCTTGAGTTCTATAAGGATATAGAACCTCAAATTTTTATCAAAGAAACTAAATGATACGTGCTTCATTTTATTCCATTATAGCTACTGATGAATCAACATCTAAATATTTTAATAAATTCGTCCAAAACAGTATAGGAAGATTTGCACTCTAAACTTGTTTTGATCATATCTCACTCATTTTTATGATTCCATTGCATGGCCAACTCTCACATGTGTATAACACCTAATACTTACTGTATATTGATTCCACTTTACAATTTTATCAGTTTATCATTTGGTTACTTACTGTTTTTATACAGCCATCTTATTAAGCAAGATTTAACCATTTTTACATGTGGTTTTTCCATCGTTTTACCCATGTTTATCAAATCTATCAACACCAAATCCCCAAATAATATTTTTAATCATCATTCATCATCATATACATATACATAAATAAAGAAAATACAAGATTACATAATCAAAATAACATGAGGATAGGAAGAACAATCTCTATACCACCATTAGTGATGAAAAGATGAGTCTTTGATGAACAAGGCTTGGATTTTGATGGCAAAACTTGTGATAAACCAATATAATCTTCAAGTCTACCAAACTTTATAAACTTATCATGGAAAATCAGCCCTATGACACCAACAAATCTTCTCCTTGGATGTTAGAATCACCTCCAATCTTCAAAGCTTCAAAGTAGCATCATCATGTGTATGAGTAACACATGATTTTATGGCTAACATAGATCAAATAAGGGTTGTTTTTGATGAATAGTAGACGAATTTTAGAGAGAGAGGAGAGTGTTTATGGTGGTTTGCATGAGTTGAATGTGAGAAATGGTTTAGTGGGAAGTGGTTTTGCTAGTTTAGTTAGCTTGTTAAGCTAAGTAGGACAAGTGTGCAACTTATATCTTACAAGTTGACACCTCATAGTGTGGTGGAGTATATCTAGCCGTCCCATAGAGTGGGGTGGGGCAAAACTTGTTTTGTCTCATCCCACTAATTTACGGGTATTCCTCGATTCTAGTTTCCTCGATTTACGTGCCCTCGGGTCATTTTACGAAAAACGTTTTTATAAATTATGAATCATCGGCACAAAACGAATCTAATAAAAATTGTCTCATCAAGAACGGAGTTTGAAAATGTAAATACGTAATCCTAAGGTTTCCGGTTTAGTCGTAAAGGACGTTAAATTATTCACGTAAGTCCTAATCTCTTCTCGTAAATTTGTGAGTTTATGAACTAACTCAAATTTAAAATCCCAAAATAATATTCACGGAAAAAATTATTTTCTGAAATGTCAGACTGTCACCAAAGACGGTGTATGTAAACGTAAGCACGTAACGTTGAATCCTCCGGTTTAGACGTAGTCGATGTTACTTCAAGACGTAAATCCAAATTTCTTCCCAAAAATAAGTGAGTTCATAATATAACATTAAAATAATATTTTTAAATAATACTTGAGAATAAAATATCAACCATAAATTGACGGATTGTCACATATTTAAAAGCTTCTACATCAAGTTTATGTGGCATGAATTAGGGGGAAGTTAAATCATAAGCTTCTCCTTAACCAGAAGTATATGGATTACTTAGCTCGTGCCGTTACAGTATTTCTACTACAAGTTACTTTAATGATGAGTCGTTTTCAAGTCAAAGGCCTCAGATGACATCATCAGCATTGGACGCTTCATGGAAGCTCTTGTTCTTAATCATTATGTACTTGTTAGGAAAAATATTGTAAGGAATTCTACACGTCGTCCCATGGGGGAAGATTGTTGGCAATTCACTTTATGTGACGACATTTAAGAATTCCCATTAGTTATCATAGTCACACACGCTTAGACTAGACTAGGTACAATGTATAGTTAAGTGTTTGGTGTGTGGCTATATATACCCCTCCTAGGCTTCCAAGGAGGGGTGTTGATTGTGTTTTCATTTTCTTGTTTAATACATTTTCTTTATTTCACACACAACCTCTCTTCTCTCTCTCTCAACAATGGCTTCCACCTTCCACCACCCACCTAGACCACCGGATTAGCTAAAAGCAAATCCACAAAAAGGAAATGCAAATCTTTGGTTTAACTTTTCCTTCTACTGAGAATAATGACTGATAGGTTTGTGTAGGAGACTAGGTCCAATAATCAAGTATATAAATCAGTGTATCATTAGCTAAACATTTTATTATGGCCATATGTATTACTTAACCAATATCTAACGATGTATTCCAGTGGAGACATTTGTAGAAGGACCATGTCAACTAATATTGTATCTAATAATATAATCCAGTGGAGATATTTGCATGCATGGCAATGCATAAACTAAAACTCACCTGATCTGTTGGGAGCATTGGCCTACAAATAGACACTAAAGCTCGTCTGATCTATAAATCTGTAGACTCGTCTTAACCATCAGAGATACAGATGGACCAACTGGCTTATAAAAGCATCAATATACAAAAGGCCTACAGAGTTTTGGTTGGCCTACAGAAGCAACATAAATATGAGATTGATCAACTGGCCTTTATTTATATGTTATTACAGACATGTATATAGAACTTTCGTACCTTTGAGGACCCTAATGGGTACCGAACCAACCAATATTAAAAAAAACATATAATATCCATGTTCTCGTAGTGTTTAGTTACAAATGAAACAAATAATAACGACTTCTAAATCTTTCACCTATTATAAGCAGTCAATAACATGTGCCCTCTCTAATTAATTTTTATCGTAATCTATTCTTACTTGAAAAGTTGAAATAAAACTCGAAATTCACTATAGGTGTTCTTTTAGAACATAAAGTGGAAGTAACTAACCTTTACCATATAGGCGTGACGATTGAAGGCCATAAACCACCCATTTTAGTAGAAAAAACGTATACATTGCAGACCTCGTTTCAGCACTCCAAACCCACCCAATGCATCACCGAACGCCTGTTTAAGCTCCTAATGCATCACCAAAAGCCACACGTTTAACACCCAATTTCAGGAACACATATATATGTAGCCTAACAGCAACGCTTATTTTAGCACTCAAAAACCATCAATTGCAGCCTCATGTCCATCTTTTCAGCATTCTAAACCCACCCACTTCTGCACCCCCAAGTCACCCGTTGTAGCCCCTATTTCAGAACCAAATCCCACCCTACTTTAGCACCCAAGCGCACCTGTTTCAGCGCCTATGTCGGTGCGAAACCCAGCTCATTTCAGCAACCAAACACACCAATAATCTGGATACCAAGATGGTTTCCAGAGTTTCCAACATCAAGAATCATATCAGCTTATATAAAGTATTATATTTGAAACAAAAAAACTTATGACAATCTAAAGATGACTATTTTGTGAAACACTTGGGCCACAAATTTGTGACTAATATTCTATATTTTGCAAGCGTAATAATTCAAAACTTTCCTCCAAAACTCATTTTGTATGTTGTAGACTTCTCAAGAAGAGAACAATATGAGGTGTCAAGCCCAAAAGCAAATGGCTCACACCAGAGGGTTTTAAGCTTAAATTAACCAAGCAGTGTAAGAAAGGTTCAAAACACAAACGATGGGGAAAAGGTTATGAATCCTCCTAAGCCTATAAAGGTTGTGAGTGCCAGCAAAAAAGAAACTAAAACTAAAGTTATATCGATAAAGTTCAATCACAGACCATTGCTGAGTTCATTCAAAGGACATAGACTAAAAAAATGATATTAAATGACCCCTTTGAAAAATATTGCAACGTTTAAAAATTAAAAAGTGAAGTATATGAACAGAACATTTAGATGGTAAGGGTTTCCAAATTTTTAACAGAACTTTTGGCGAACAATATTTTAGTAGGACTATAAGAGGGTGTATGGGATAACCGATATTTTTTTGCTTATTGGCTTTTTTTAAAGTAGAATACAGTAATTTCCGATAACATAATGTTGAAAAATGAATCAGGATTAGACTAACCAGGATTGATTGATGTGTCTGAATCGCTCAGCTCTCGGGTAACTATTCTGCCGCTTACAATACTTTTGCACATCACGTCTTATATAACCCTTTTTCTGTAAGTACTGATGTGATCGTGATAGTATATGTGATAATTAGATACGTTATAGGGTAAATTAGAAAATTAACTTTAGGAAAAAGTAATAGTCTAAAATTACCAAAGACGGATTCAATTAAACACGTGGGTGAACCAAGTTCGTTGTACACGAAGATCGAGTGAATTTGAGACGTTTTGTTTCGATTTGGACAATTGATTTGAATGGTTGTCGGTTTTTAAACTAATATTAATCCTACAAATTTTAAAACCTAGGTGCATGAATCGTAAACCCGAATAAATTTAATCTAAAAACAATCACTTAAAATTAAAAAAAAAAACAATTAAACTATTTTAGAAATTAAACTATTAAAATTTAAAATAATTTTACACTATTTTAAAAAAATCTATTTAAACAAATTTAGAAAACTTTTTAAAATCTTTTAACTAATTTAATCTATTTAAAATTAACTCTTACTAAATCTATTTTTAAACTAGTTTAAAAACTAAATTAATTAAAATCTATTTTATTTAAAGACTAATTTTTATAACTAATTAAATTTCTAAAACATTTTTTATTTATTTTATTTTTATCTCATTTAAACTAATGATACGTGCAAAGTTTAAAATAAACTAATTTGTTAACAAGAATATTATACTTTTTATTTATTTATTTAAACTTTCAACATAAAAATGTTAAGTAACGTTTGTATCACAAATAAACTTTCCAAAAACTAACGTCTAATTAATAAAAGAAACAGTTCATTAACAAAACCACTGGCTAGTCCAAGTGGTTGGGACATTGGGCAAGTGAAGGGCAGGTCTCGAGTTCGAGACCTGCAAGTGACAAAATTGATAAATAATTTGCTTTTTGGTAAATCAAGAGACAGAATGCAAAAATAACAGACAAGACTATATAACAAAAGCACAGATCCTAAATAAATCGGTAAACATCATAGAGACACTTAAACATACTCAAATTACAATTTACTACAGATAAAAATAAAACATCAGTGCTCAAAGTCCAATTGATTACAAATTAAAATGACTCTCAAGTGAATGAGATTATTACTCAGCAAACCAAATCTAGACTTTACAGTAAAAGAGTGAACAACTCCGATTACTGATTTATAGCAATAAAATCTAACAAATAAGGCAATTTGATCTGACCAGTACATAAAACTGAATGAGGAAAAAAAATGCAAAGCAGACTAATAATATCAGCAATTTATCAGATGTGAAATACCAATTATAAACAGAATACACAAGTAAGCTTTTACCAAAATCGAATAAAAACAATAATGATCAGCGCACAGTTAAAGTTTAACAATTCAGTTCAAAGGCTAACAGATCTATACGAACTATTCAACAATGAATCGTTCAAAACAGAAATCTCCTTCCATCTAAACAGTTTAAACGAACCATTAGATAAATAAAACTGTCATTCTAATATGAAGCAGACAAGTTCTAAACGCTTACAGAATCCTTTCAATTTACCAAAATACTAATCTTATTAGCTTTCATATCATACAAATAAAGCAGTAATACTATCACTCAAATTCTCAGTATATTCAGAACAAGGAGATAAATCAAAACTCTAAGCAGACTCACAGACATACCGATTCAGCGGACTTTATTAAACAGTTTTACCTCTTTAATCATATAGTAAAATCATGAGCAAAATTACAGTATTAAAAAAATTATTTCAGCAAAATCTCATGGCAAATATGAGAAAATCATTTCTGCTAAATTATACTAAAACTCAGTCACTTTATCAATTACTACAACTTATATTAAGACATATTAAGTGAGCTAATTTTAAGACTCTAACGAACAACAAACAGACACCAAAACATAAACGCAACTCAAAGAGTACAAAATACAGTCACTCACATCAAGTCAACAGTATATGGCAAATCCACAAATTCATTAATCGATTACGCAAATTAAACTAAAAAACTGAGAAAATTAAAGGAAGGGAACCTTTTTGAAGTTATCCTTTGGGAAGAATCATCAGCGCTGAGCTGGCTTAGACCCGAAAACGAACCATGGTAACATCATCTAACTAACAACATCTAACCAACAGTAACATCATGAATCATAGCAACATCCTGACTCAAACTGGTAACATCAAACTCATTCGAACCATGAGTATTCTTTTTAATCGATTTATCAGTGGGATAAACCAATTTCCCAAACTTTAGCTTAATTTGAGCTGATGAACTATTAAATAATCTTTTAAATTCAATCTCGTTTTATAATTAATTAAAATGGCAGCATAGAATGAATCCCTCAAAAGCAGAATCGAGTAGAATAATAAACATAAGATTAATTGCAAATCTGAAATTAACTTTTATTAACTCAAACTGAAAATCATTACATGAATTTAAAATAAATCCTAACACTTTTTCTACTCTATAAAAACTAAAACTAAAGAAAGGGATGAAAATAACAATGAAAAAAAGGGTTTTTATACTTGAACCCGAGGCTTGAAAGTGGAGTTTGTTGAGGAAGAGAATCGATCCAGGCCCTCTATTCCACATCTCTTCTTTCTCTCTCTTGTTTGTTTTCATCGTAAGGCTGATATTCGCACACTAGCACACGGATTGCCAACGTGGCAATCCCTTGTGCTAGTTGTGCTAATTCAATGCTGAGATGGCCCTTTTCCATTGGTAGATTAGGAATGTTGTGCTGTCTTGTCCAATTAAACGCTGCCACGTAATTGATACCTTCCACTTCTTCCTTCCGAAATTATGGGGGTTATATTCACCCTTGTGTGAATCACACGTGCCAAGTGAAAGCCCCAAATTTTCTTGGGTAGATTAATTATTAGGGTTAGGAACAGTAAACAGGTCTGGTTTATTTGGGTTCTTTTTTTGTGAGAGAGACGAAAGAGAGAAAGGGTGTATTTTACTTTGGAAGTAACGAAAAATAAATGTGTGATGTGTAAATGAAAAGTTGTGAATGTGTTTGACCACAAATCCTTCCACTTGTCTAATTTGAGCGTCCATTTAACCTAATGGGTTTGAGCCCATTTTCAAACACTCCCTTCCGTTTATTATTCATATGGGCTTATGACCCAATGATTAACAATCCGTCTCTTTGAAATATTGATTTGGACTTTAAGTCCAATTCGTTTATTATAGCAAATGGTATTGGGCTTGGACCCAATAAAATACATACTTCCATCCGTCCATCATTCATATGGGCTTTTAGACCCATTTACCTCAAGTGGGTCCCACCAAGGCCCAATATACTCTTATACAATTAAATCCCTCAAAAAACGAACTTGTCATTTGGCTTCTCGATCTTTTCTTCAAATTTGTGTCGGTTTTGCCGGTTTCCGCGAACTTGGTACCTACACACACGAAACAAGAAAATATGCACATACAAGGATATATTCATGTGTTTTATGCAATTTAAGCTCGTTTTAAGATACAAATGATATGAGTAAAATCACTCATATCAAACTCCCCCTTGCTAAGCAATTGTCGTGTCCTCACGCAATGATAAAATTAAACTCCAGCTACACCATTATTATTTCGTAAAGACATAATGTATTGCTTTCATTATTTGAAAAATAACTTTTAGGATCATAAAACTCAAATAGATTCATCGTCCCCGACTTTTCACTTTTCCATGCCAAGTGCAAAAACAAGATCATTGTCAATCATAAGCCCCAAAATTAAACCAACTCATACAAGTAATTTGTGTTAAACTCAATCTCCTATTATTCCTAATTGTATCTCTAGATTTTATTTGTCATTCACCCAAAGGCTCATTTGACTTTATTTGATATTTATTAGTCCAAAAATGAAGGCAAGAACGGTGTAAACTCAACACTCAAAACCTAACCTCGACTTCAAAAACCGTTGTCACTAAAGAAAGCCCACATCAAGGGTAACTTAACACGATTTGAGGGATAAATCCCGGACCCGAAATTTGGCTAATAGGACTACTTAAAAGCAACAATAAAACCTCCAAAGTCAATTATGACCTTATTAATGGAGTTAGCAACAATCACATCATAACACCTTATGGCTCTTTAAGATGCAATTGTGCTCCTTATTTAAAATCCACACCCGAAGGCTCCTTGGACAAAAATAAGGGAATTGATATCACCATCGCACCTTATGGCTCATGATGATGAAGCAATTTTTATTAAACACGTCCCCTTGCCATACACCCTAAGGATCTAATGACAATGTTAGTGCTACATGACTCCCACCCGAAGGCTCCTAGAGAACATGTTTTTATTTATTCTTGTTTATTAATATGATATTTATAGTAAGCCAAATTTCCGCAATCCCATGATCAAAAGTTAATAAGGAAAGAAAATAACTATACAAAAGGCAAAACTAATAGGCCAAAATAGATCAAATTTCCGTAATCCCATGATCAAAAGTTAATATGATATTTATAGTTTCTTCTTAATTGCGCCCTTAAGTCCTTCCTTCTTAATCTTTTTGTTAATCTTGGAATTTGATGAATTTTTTGGCTCGGGATTTCTTTGGACTCGTCTTTTAATTCTTCGATAAATAAGACGTGAGTTCCTCGGCTTTAAGTAAACTTCCGTCTTTTGACTTTTTCTTCGATAAATCTTCAGAATTGGTCTTGGACTTCCGTTCTTTTTGCACTCTTGACTGCTTGACTTCGTCTTTCATCTTTTTCTTCAATAAAAGTCCGTAAATGCCCGTGAATTCCCGTGTTTTCTCCACTTTTCACCTTTTCGTCCTAAATCACAACAAAAACACAAACCACGCATAATTCCGACATAAAAGACATAAAATACACGTTTTGGTCCGGTTATTATTGTAATTAAGTGGTAGAAAAGATGTGTGTTTACACACATATCAAAAGTCCATGACGCTGACACCCTTAATGTGTTCTCACTATAATTACAAGGGAAGAAAAAGAAGGAGTTACGAGTTAAGATATCAAGCCTAGACCGCTAAAAACTTCATTTATTAAGCAACAATTATTCAAGTGTGGAAAGTAAATACGAGGAGATTAAATCAAACACAAAAATACTTGCACAAAGAAGAATTAATTTTAGAAACTTATGATTGAACTCTATCATTTCTTGTTCTCCATATTATAAAATTTCAAAAATGTGAAATCAATGGATACTTAGCCTATTAAATCAAAGTTTTGGGTTTTCAAGTCATCTATAGGATCTTGCATCTTCTTAGACTCTTTCAAGTTTTAGAATTTGCGTTTTAAAGTTCCTTTGATAAACGAATTTCTAGGATCAATTATAAGAACTCGCGAAAAGTTCTTGTTCTTTACCCGTATGAATTAAGACTTTCGCGTTTTAAAGCTCCCTATATAAAAGCCTAGCAAAACTTAATTCAAATACGTTAAGGAAAAAGCTAAGGTAAAAACCGGGTCGAGTCAAAAACTATTTTTATTTTCACCAACGGAAAGCCTACATTCGTGTCAAAAGCACTTATTTCCTTTATAAAAACTTAAAAACAACACTAAAAATTTAAATTTTTTATGAAAAATGAGAAAAACGATACGTTTGGACACGACAAAAGGAATTGCAAGCGATTATATCGATTGACTCCCCCATGCTAAAACCAAACATTGTCCTCAATGTTTCTTAGCTCAAGAGTAACACCCCTTGCTAAAATACGAAGAGTCTAATGCAAAATCCTAGCATGGAAAGAGCATGTAAATCTATAAGCCGTTTATTAATTATGCCTCAAGATAAAATGTTAGTCGATAAAAATCAAGGGATAAAGAGTGTGCCCCTTTTGGCAATCAAAGAATGGAAGATCAAGTGGACCGGCAAAAACCGAACACGAGAGTCTTTAATGATAAGGGTCATACCTAAGATTCACAACACAACAAAACACGAGCACGAGCTTGAAAGATCAAGCCTTATTAGTGTTAGAAAATAGAGAGAAGATAGAATGTATGGGACTCCCCCACAAGGCACCTCGTTTTTGTTAACCGAGTCATGAGCTCGACTCGATCCCCGCATTCATTGGTCCTTAGGGAAAATGGTAAAAACCGGCATAATGGAATAAATTCCATGATGAAGCACGATGTCGGGGTCAAAGATTACATCCTCGTTGTCGGATGACAAACGAAAGGATGAAACTCCAACATAAATCTCTAAAAAGAGATGGTAGTAAATGTCACGAATCATGATATGGATATAACATGCTCCTCGAGATAAACTCGCACCAAGATGATCGAAAAGTCTTTCAATTATTGCATCGGTGAAAGGCTGAGATTTCCCTAAATCAATGATTCCGGGATCGAATACCTCGTCCTCGGGAGAGAAAGGAATGGACAACACGGTGTCGTCCCCCATGCTAATCCAAGATCATATAAAGCACATGGTAACGGTGGTATAAAAGTCTCATCCATAGTGGAATCAACATTCTTAGCTTTAACGACCATTTCACCCTTAGAAATGTGATCAATTGGGTCATGGTACTCAAAATGAGACACATGAAAAACCCGCACATTAAGGTCAAAGTGGGTGGGACGAGGACTTGGGACGAAATAATCATCATGTAAATTCTCTAAAAAAAGAGCATCCCCCTCCGGGTCGAAATCATCAACACCCGGTGGTATCGAATCATTAGAAGCAAGAAAAGTGTCAATCTCCTCCATAAGCGGATCACTATCCTCAACGGGAATAGGAGATGGAGAGAAAGACTTGGCATTAGGCTTAGAATTCAAAGCCTCGATCCTAAAATTGAGAAGATAGACGTTGGATAACTTCTCACGAAGAATCACGTCCTCCACATCTAAATGACTAAGTTCATCGGAGAACTTCTCAAGGATCGGAATAGTCATATCAACCACATTTCCCGGTGGAAATGGGTCTAAAAGAGCAAGTTCAAAAGTGAACCTCTCAAAAACCGGATCACTATCATCCTCATTTCTCGGTGGAAATAGGTGAAGAAGAGTAGGTTCATCGGTAAACCCCTCAAAATCCGAATCGTGAATATCATCTTTATAAGAAAGTTCATCGGAGAACTCCTCATTAGAAAATTCACTAGAAGTAGAATCATTCTCAAAATCTTCATTTCCATCACAATTTTCATCATTAGAATTGGAGAAAATATCAAAGTGAATAGAAGAAGTAGAGTCATCACAATGTGGCAAATCACACATCTCATTGGAAATACCGTCAAACTCTCTTGGGTTTTGGACAATGATTTCAACACTAGACTTTATTACTTCGTCCGATTCCGTGTCCAGAATAGTGCTAAAATGCTCGTCCCCCTTGCTTAGAGAATTTTCGGGTTCCACGGTGGAAGATTCATGAATAGGAATGATGATGTCATAAGAGATTTCCTCATCATCTAGGATGGGAGAATCCTCGGGCTCCATAGCCGGTAAGATATGAAAAGGAAGTACGATTGCACTAGACGAAGGATGTAGGGCAATAAGATCTCGCAAAGAAATAGTACTATCCTCGTCATCGTCAATAAGAAGATAACTCTCGAGTTCACGATTAGCAAGAGATTTTGCTTCCGCTTGAATTTTTTCTTTCTCTCGAATTTCAATGCTTAAACCATTATAATCTTGCGAAAGTTGTCTAATCTTAAGTTCACAATCTCTTCTAAATCCCTCCTTAATTATTTCTCCATGAAATCGTCGACTTCCTAATTCATTAGTTATATCATTAATCTCTTGATTGATTTGTCTCTTTCTAGCAACATATCTTCAATGCTTTTTTCAACAACTTCCACATTTCTTTGATTCGTTATTTGTTGGAACATTGTTTCAAGTCGTTCAATATCGAAAGAATATTGTGGAGATTGGTCAAAACCGGAAGGAATCGAATTATAGCAAGGATTAGGCTCATAAAAACTTTGATCTCTCGGTTGACAACAAAAACTCTCGTGAGGACCTCCACAATACTCACAACAAAGATGTTGTTGTGATAAACTCGGTAAATCTTGTGGATAACAATTATCATTAAAGTTTTGATTGTAGCTCGGTTCTTGCTCGTAATTAAGCGAGAATCGATGCGAACAATTAATTCCTAAATGAGAATCGTTACCACAAAACTCACACGAAGGTGTCTCGTATGTGGGGTGTGGAGTTGGGTAAAAATCGAGAGAATTATTCGAAAAATTCGATTTTTTACCTGAAGTAATTTCGTTACAAGAAGGACAAAATCCAACTCGCAAATCGTGACGTAAGTCATTTCCACAACGTTCACACGTACACCACCGACATGGCAAAAAACCATATAACGGTTCTCCACACCCTACACAATCGACGAAGGAATTCATGGAAGAATTAAAATTTAGAGGGTGAGGAGAAAAAGAATTAAACATGATAGAGGATTAAGAAGATTATTTTGGGTATTTTTCATAAATCAATCAAAGATTGACAAAAAACGATACATACTATATAATAGAAAAATTACAAAACTTTCCGAGGACGGAAAGGGTCTTCAAATCAACGATCAACAAATCTCCACAAAGACGAATCGTACACAAGATCCCCGGCAGCGGCGCCAAAATTTTTGATGTGATCGTGATAGTATATGTGATAATTAGATACGTTATAGGGTAAATTAAAAAATTACCTTTATGAAAAAGTAATAGTCTAAAATTACCAAAGACAGATTCAATTAAACACGTGGGTGAACCAAGTTCGTTGTACACGAAGATCGAGTGAATTTGATACGTTTTGTTTCGATTTGGACAATTGACTTGAATGGTTGTCGGTTTTTGAACTAATATTAATCCTACAAATTTTAAAACCTAGGTGCATGAATCGTAAACCCGAATAAATTTAATCTAAAAACAATCACTTAAAATTAAAAAAAACAATTAAACTATTTTAAAATTTAAACTATTAAAATTTAAAATAGTTTTACACTATTTAAAAAAAATCTATCTAAACAAATTTAGAAAACTTTTTAAAATCTTTTAACTAATTTAATCTATTTAAAATTAACTCTTACTAAATCTATTTTTAAACTAGTTTAAAAACTAAATTAATTAAAATCTATTTTATTTAAAGACTAATTTTTATAACTAATTAAATTTCTAAAACATTTTTTTATTTATTTTATTTTTATCTCATTTAAACTAATGATACGTGCAAAGTTTAAAATAAACTAATTTGTTAACAAGAATATTATACTTTTTTTTAATTTAAACTTTCAACATAAAAATGTTAAGTAACGTTTGTATCACAAATAAACTTTCCAAAAACTAACGTCTAATTAATAAAAGAAACAGTTCATTAACAAAACCACTGGCTAGTCCAAGTGGTTGGGACGTTGGGCAAGTGAAGGGCAGGTCTCGAGTTCGAGACCTGCAAGTGACAAAATTGATAAATAATTTGCTTTTTGGTAAATCAAGAGACATGATGCAAAAATAACAGACAAGACTATATAACAAAAGCACAGATCCTAAATAAATCGGTAAACATCATAGAGACACTTAAACATACTCAAATTACAATTTACTACAGATAAAAATAAAACATCAGTGCTCAAATCCAATTGATTACAAATTAAAATGACTCTCAAGTGAATGAGATTATTACTCAGCAAACCAAATCTAGACTTTACAATAAAAGAGTGAACAACTCCGATTACTGATTTATAGCAATAAAATCTAGCAAATAAGGCAATTTGATCAGACCAGTACATAAAACAGAATGAGACAAAAAATGCAAAGCAGACTAATAATATCAGCAATTTATCAGATGTGAAATACCAATTATAAACAAAATACACAAGTAAGCTTTTACCAAAATCGAATAAAAACAGTAATGATCAGCGCACAGTTAAAGTTTAACAATTCAGTTCAAAGGCTAACAGATCTATACGAACTATTCAACAATGAATCGTTCAAAACAGAAATCTCCTTCCATCTAAACAGTTTAAACGAACCATTAGATAAATAAAACTGTCATTCTAATATGAAGCAGACAAGTTCTAAACGCTTACAGAATCCTATCAATTTACCAAAATACTAATCTTATCAGCTTTCATATCATACAAATAAAGCAGTAATACTATCACTCAAATTCTCAGTATATTCAGAACAAGCAGATAAATCAAAACTCTAAGCAGACTCACAGACATACCGATTCAGCTAACTTTATTGAACAGTTTTACCTCTTTAATCATACAGTAAAATCATGAGCAAAATTACAGTATTAGAACAATTATTTCAGCAAAATCTCATGGCAAATATGAGAAAATCATTTCTGCTAAATTACACTAAAACTCAGTCACTTTATCAATTACTACAACTTATACTAAGACATATTAAGTGAGCTAATTTTAAGACTCTAACGAACATCAAACAGACACCAAAACATAAAAGCAACTCAAAGAGTACAAAATACAGTCACTCACATCAAGTCAACAGTATATGGCAAATCCACAAATTCATTAATCGATTACGCTAATTAAACTAAAAAACTGAGAAAATTAAAGGAAGGGAACCTTTTTGAAGTTATCCTTTGGAAAGAAGCATCAGCGCTGAGCTGGCTTAGACCCGAAAACGAACCATGACAACATCATCTAACTAACAACATCTAACCAACAGTAACATCATGAATCATAGCAACATCCTGACTCAAACTGGTAACATCAAACTCATTCGAACCATGAGTATTCTTTTTAATCGATTTATCAATGGGATAAACCAATTTCCCAAACTTCAGCTTAATTTGAGTTGATAAACTATTAAATAATCTTTTAAATTCAATCTCGTTTTATAACTAATTAAAATGGCAGCATAGAATGAATCCCTCAAAAGCAGGATCGAGTAGAATAATAAGCATAATATTAATTGCAAATCTGAAATTAACTTTTATTAACTCAAACTGAAAATCATTACATGAATTTAAAATAAATCCTAACACTTTCTACTCTATAAAAACTAAAACTAAAGAAAGGGATGAAAATAACAATGAAAAAAAGGGTTTTTATAGTTGAACCCGAGGCTTGAAAGTGGAGTTTGTTGAGGAAGAGAATCGATCCAGGCCCTCTATTCCGCATCTCTTCTTTCTCTCTCTTGTTTGTTTTCATCGTAAGGATGATATTCGCACACTAGCACACGGATTGCCAACGTGGCAATCCCTTGTGCTAGTTGTGCTAGTTCAATGCTGAGATGGCCCTTTTCCATTGGTAGATTAGGAATGTTGTGCTGTCTTGTCCAATTAAACGCTGCCACGTAATTGATACCTTCCACTTCTTCCTTCTGAAATTATGGGGGTTTTATTCACCCTTGTGTGAATCACACGTGCCAAGTGAAAGCCCCAAATTTTCTTGGGTAGATTAATTATTAGGGTTAGGAACAGTAAACAGGTCTGGTTTATTTGGGTTCTTTTTTTTTGTGAGAGAGACGAAAGAGAGAAAGGGTGTATTTTACTTTGGAAGTAACAAAAAATAAATGTGTGATGTGTAAATGAAAAGTTGTGAATGTGTTTGACCACAAATCGTTCCACTTGTCCA
Source organism: Glebionis coronaria (assembly GCA_025667525.1). NCBI lineage: Eukaryota > Viridiplantae > Streptophyta > Magnoliopsida > Asterales > Asteraceae > Glebionis > Glebionis coronaria. The sequence goes on from JANFOE010000546.1 coordinate 49,536, forward strand.
ATTTGAGCGTCCATTTAACCTAATGGGTTTGAGCCCATTTTCAAACACTCCCTTCCGTTTATTATTCATATGGGCTTATTACCCAATGATTAACAATCCATCTCTTTGAAATATTGATTTGGACTTTGAGTCCAATTCGTTTATTATAGCAAATGGTATTGGGCTTTGACCCAATAAAATACATACTTCCATCCGTCCATCATTCATATGGGCTTTTAGGACCATTTAACTCAAGTGGGTCCCACCAAGGCCCAATATACTCTTATACAATTAAATCCCTCAAAAAACGAACTTGTCATTTGGCTTCTCGATCTTTTCTTCAAACTTTTGTCGGTTTTGCCGGTTTCCGCGAACTTGGTACCTACACACACGAAACAAGAAAATATGCACATACAAGGATATATTCATGTGTTTTATGCAATTTAAGCTTGTTTTAAGATACAAATGATATGAGTAAAATCACTCATATCAAGTACCTAATTACCAAGATTTTATCTCGTTGTAAAGTTCGTTAATTGGTCTAATCGAATTGTGTATGTCATTTTCGTTCTCGTTATCTTGACGAATTGATCACGGTTTAAGGGTTGAATTATCTGTTTTGGTAACTAAAAGGGGAGGTTAAAGATTATTTATTTTAAACTAAGACAAACGATAAATGTAAAGAAAATAAGCACGTTTAAAACTTAATAAAAAGTAAACTTCAAAATAAAATAAGTCAAAACAATATAAAATTAACTAGACAAAAAATGGTGGGAAAGAAATACACTTTGAAAAATAACTAAGTAAAAAAAATAAAAGATTGCGATCCGATCGCAACGGCGATCGCACTCCCGATCGCACTCTCGATTGCAACCAACGACCGAAGTCTAGATCGCAAACACACTATCATAGCCCACGATCGCACCAGGGATCGCAGCGTGCTATCACAGCGGATGATCGTGCCCACGGATCGCAACACGGATCGCAGCCATAGATCACAACAGGCGATCGTGACCTGGATCGTGATGGACGATCGTAGCCTGGATCACAACAATGATCGCAACTTGGATCGTAGTTGTGGATCGCAGTTTGGATCACAGCTTTTGATCGTAGTTTGGATCGCAAGTAGAAACCCCCGGGGTTGATGCGATCACGAAACTAGATCGCAACAAGTAAAACCCTTAAGAACTGTTACGATGGGATACAAAAGGCAAAATAAGCAATAACCAAATAAGCACTTTTCTAAATAAGCACTTACCAAAACTTAACCAAATTAATAATAAAATAGTACTAAATAAAAACGAGTCAAAAACTATCAAAACACTAAATAAGCAAGATTTTTAAAATAAACTTTAAAAAGATTAAACTTTTGAAGACACTTAAAAGAGAATAAGCTAATCACGAAATAAGCTAAAAGCACCAAAAAGTTGGGATTATTAATCGAATGAAATTGATAAGAACAAAAAGATAAACTTTTTAATCAAATAAGCATCAAGATGAAACAAGATACATACTTGAACCGAATCAAAATCAAGATTAAAATAAGAAAGGTAGAATAAGATAGATTATGAAAAGCTTGAAATTAAAATTAAGATAAAGATTTGATTACAAGATTAAAGTGAAAAGATTAAAACTTGAAAGAAAAATGAAAGAAATCTAGAGAGAGAAAGTAGAATCACCTACTTCTCTCTAAATATATGAACTAAAAAATAAAAATGACTAACTACAAAAATGAAGTTGTAGGGAAGTATTTATAGGAGAGGAGAGGTGTGGTGTGTTGCTTTCCCTTTTCTTTTTCTTTTTCTTCTCGTCTTTTAATTAAATTGTCTTTCTCGAATTTGTCTCGGGATTTTTCGAATGATAAAAAATGAACTCGTCTTCTAATTTTCTTCTTTTATCAGACTTGGTTCTTCGACTTCGTTAAACTTCCGTCTTTGGTCTTTTTCCTCGATAAATCTTCAGAATAGGCATTTGACTTCCGTTCTTCTTGCACTTTTGATCTTTTGACTTCGTCTTTTGTCTTTTTCTTCGATAAAAGCCCGTGAGAGTCCGTGTTTTCTTCCTTTTTCATCTTTTGGTTCTAAAACATAACAAAAACACAAACCACACATAATTTCAACATTTATGATATTAAAAATATGTTATGGTCTCATTTTTAATTGTTTTAAGTGGTAAAAGGATGGGTGCTTTCACACCTATCAAATCCCCTGCACTTGACCATTGCAATGACCTCATGCAATGCATTAGTTTCAAAGCAATATTTACATTCTCCATCATATTCAACCCACTTTGGCCTTTATTAAATACTAGGTACTAAGGAAACTTAAAAAGATATATAATTACAAAATATTTTGAAGGAAGAAACTTGTAAAGAAATTTACATTAGGGCTTTTGGTGTCATGATGATTAATCACCCTTAAGTTTCATGTTCCCCATGCCAAGCTTAAAAACGAGATCATTGTTATCACAAGTTAGCACAACTAACACTTACTCATGTGGTTTAATTAATCACTTAGACCCCCTTATTCCTAGGTGTATCTCTTATATTTTATTTATGTCTTGAATGATCACGAGGATGCATTTTTTACTTATTTCGATACTTTATTAAGGCTGAAAATAAAGTAGGACGATCTAATCTATAGTAAGGTAAAGGACAAAATCTTTTATAACTGCTTCTCGAAACCTCATAAAGTTCATATCTTGGCATAACTCGTTTCAGGATTTGAGACCTTTCTCGGACCGATATTTGGCATTTACTTCATACTTTGAATCTTGAGAGACGTTCTTGAAATAATGGTCTTCTCATCATAATTGGAATTTCTTCACTTGAAGTTTTTGAGAACTTCTTCAAAATTGGACCACGACTTCTTCATTTTTCTTCAATCTTTATTTGGGATTTTGATGTACAACGATCCGCCTCCTTTTCGGACTTGGATCTATTTATCCTCATACCTTGTTAGGGTCTTTTTGGATAGACTTCTCCATGATCTTTATGGGAGTGATTGCTTTTCGTCGTGTGTCTTGATCCTTCATATTGATTTTGGAATAATGATTCTTCACATCATCTTGGATCTTTAGCAACAAAATGGAGCCATCATATCTTGTTAGGGCCTTTTCGGACTCGCCAATCTTCGCATCCCGTTTCAATAAGTTATGCCTTGGCTATGAACTCTAATTAATCCCGAGCAACTTTTAAACGATCTTGGGCTAGAAGCTAAGTAATTTTTCAAATCGTACGACCTTATTTATTGCATTTATTTATTTACAAGTGATGGGAGAAAAAACTCATAATTAACTCACATAAGTTAATGAAAGAATACCAAACTTATAACTAACTCTATCATCTCTCGTTCTCCATAATTTAAAATCTCAAGTAATGAGACTCGTGGATGCTTAGCCTAATAAACCAATTAAGGTCTACATGGTTAAGGATACTAGCTAGAGTAGACTTGGATAAGTAAACTCGGGTTGAGTCAAAATATTCACGATGGGCCTAATATATCAAAGACATCTAAACTCGCTAAAACCACTTTATTTAATAATTTATTTTGACTTTATTCTAGCAATGAAAATATATACATACGATGAAAGGAAATAACGATAACAAAAGAAAATACTACTAGGCCAAAATAGATCACAAATTTTGAAAAAAGTCAAAAAATCGATTTTCTGGTTAAAATGAGGTCAAATTCATGGAAAAGCCCACTTAAATTCGATAGAAGTCCCCCTACACTTGATATAAACATTGTCCTCAATGTTTAAGCGTGTGGGAGTAAACTCCCCTACACTTAGGACATTGTGCACGTTGTTTAAATCTTGCTAAGGAGGATACAACTAAAGTGATTCATATTTTAACATAGATATGATAAAATATTGAATCAAAAGAGTTAAGGATAGAACCGGGAAGACGGGTACACGGGATCACGGGTCGTCAAATGTCATCAAGTGTGTGTCTTTGAAAGCTTGAATCCCTGCACATCATAAGAAAACAGCAAACAACTACGGGGCTCCCCCTGCACTTATTAAGAAAACAGATAAAGATAGATAGATAATCGGGTTGCCTCCCGATGAGCGCTTGTTTTTCTTAACCGAGTCACGAGCCTGACTCGGTCCCGAATTAATTCAAAGGAAAGGTGGAGAGGGATGGAATCATCTCATGAGAGATGTCCTCTCCAAAGTCTAACTTAACTCGTTGGCCATTCACCTTGAAATTAGGTCCATTAGGTTGAGCTAGCTCAATAGTACCATATGGAAAAACTTGAGCAACGGTGAATGGGCCAGACCAACGAGATTTAAGCTTTCCCGAAAAGATTTTCAACCGAGAGTTAAAGAGTAAAACTTGATCTCCAACTTGGAACTCTCGGCTCTTAATCTTGGAATCATGAATGAGCTTTTTCTTTTCCTTATAGATCAAAGAATTTTCATAAGCTTTATTCCGAAGTTCATTAAGCTCATTGAATTGGATTTTTCGAAGATCACCGGCTTTATTGATATCAAAATTAGACCATTTCAATGCCCAATAAGCCTTATGTTCCAACTCAATGGGGAGGTGGCATGCCTTTCCGTACACGAGACGATATGGAGTGCAACCAATAGGTGTCTTATATGCGGTACGGAAAGCCCACAAAGCATCATCAAGTTTATCGGCCCATGAGGCACGATGCTCTCCCACGGTACGTTCCAATATTCGCTTAAGTCCTCGGTTGGACACCTCAGCTTGTCCATTAGTTTGTGAATGATACGCGGTGGAAAGTCGGTGATTGACACCATACTTGGCCATGATTCGTGCAAATTGATCATTGCAAAAATGAGTCCCCTGATCACTAATTATAGCACGAGGCACACCGAATCGAGTGAATAACTGTTTCAGAAAGTTCACAACCAACCTCGCATCGTTAGTGGGTAAGGTTTTGCCTCAACCCATTTGGATACGTAGTCAACAGCTACGAGGATGTACTTGTTCCCTTTAGAAGATGGAAATGGCCCCATAAAGTCGATGCCCCATACGTCAAAGATTTCACATTCTTGTATGAAATTTTGAGGCATCTCATCTTTATGTGTGATCTTCCCTTGTCGTTGGCAAGCGTCACAATGCTTAACCATTTCGTGTGCATCAGATAAATGGTAGGCCAATAGAATCCAGAGTCAAATATTGTTTTCGCGGTGTAATTGGGACCAAAGTGACTACCGGTTGGTCCTTTATGGCAAGCTTCCAAGATTTGTAAAGCTGCGGGTCCGTCAACACACCGACGATAGATCAAGTCAGCGCATTGTTTGAAGAGATAAGGGTCGTCCCAATAGTAAGTTTTCACGTCCTTAAAGAATTTCTTCTTTTGTTGGGACGATAACCCTTCAATAAGAATTCCACCCGCCAAGTAGTTTGCAATGTCCGTAAACCACGGGGTCTCATCAAGATTGGAGTTAATAGACATCAAGGTCTCAAGGGGAAAAGATTCATTAATCTCTTGATTTGGAATGTCCCTTTATAAGGTCCTCGAGTCTACTAAGATGATCCGCGGCTATGTTTTCCGCTCCTTTTTTATCATGAATTTCAATTTTGAATTCTTGAAGGATTAAAACCCAACGAAGAAGTTTTGGTTTAGAATCTTGTTTTGTTAACAACTACTTCAACGCGGAATGATCGGTGTAAACAATAGTGGTGGAAAGGACAAGATTGGGGCGAAATTTATCAAAAGCATATACAACTGCTAAAATCTCTTTTTCGGTTGTAGTATAATGCAATTGAGCCCCCGTCATTGTCTTGCTAGCGTAATGGATTGGTTGGAAATGTTTGTAAATTCTTTGTCCCAAAACCGCTCCAATAGCAAAATCGCTAGCATCGCACATCAATTCAAAAGGTAACTCCCAATTGGGGGTAACTAAGACCGGTGCCTTAGTTAATTTATCCTTAAGAAGATTGAAAGATTCGATACACTCTTGAGAAAAGATAAAAGGAGTATCTTTTTCCAAGAGGTGGGTCATCGGGCGCGCGATTTTAGAAAAATCTTGAATAAACCAGCGATAGAAGCTCGCATGACCAAGAAAACTTCGCACACCCTTCACGGTTGAAGGAGGAGGTAGTTTAGCAATAACATCGACTTTAGCACAGTCGACTTCAAGACCGGCTTTGGAAATTTTGTGTCCAAGAACGATGCCTTTTTCTACCATGAAATGGCATTTTTCTCAATTTAGAACAAGACGAGTGTCTTCGCACCGTTTGAGCATACGTTCTAAATTGGCAAGGAAAGAAGTGAAAGATTCGCCAAAGACCGAGAAATCATCCATGAAGACTTCCATGGTTTGTTCAACCATGTCATGGAATATAGCCAACATGCACCTTTGGAAAGTCCTGGGAGCATTGCATAAACCAAAAGGCATTCTTTTGTAAGCAAATGTTCCGTAGGGACAAGTGAATGTGGTTTTCTCTTGATCTTTAGGATCAATGGGTAATTGAAAATAACCCGAGAAACCGTCTAAAAAGCAATAGTATTCGTTACCCGCAAAACGTTCTAGCATTTGATCCATAAAAGGAAGAGGAAAATGATCCTTTCTCGTAGCATCATTGAGTTTGCGATAGTCAATATAAGCTCTCCACCTCGTTACGAGACGAGTAGGGATTAACTCATTGTTTTGATTGGGAACAACGGTAATTCCGCCTTTTTTAGGCACACAATAGACCGGACTAACCCACGATGAATCCGAGATAGGGTATATCATTCCCACATCAAGAAGTTTGATAACATCTTTTATGATTACGTCATGAATTTTAGGATTAACCCTTCGTTGACTTTGAACCTCGGGTTTGAAATCGTGCTCCATAAGAATTTTATGAGTGCAAAAGGTTTGATTAATTCCATGGATGTCAGAAATTTTCCATGCTATTGCTTGCTTATGCTTCTTTAGAACTTCGATGAGACGAATTTTCTCATCGGATTTTAAGTCCTTAGCAATGATAACGGGGAGTTGAGCATCGCTCTCTAAGAAAGCATATTCGAGATGAGGAGGTAAGTCCTTAAGCTCGAGAGTAGGAGGCTCCTCAATAGATGGTGTGACTAACGATGGATCATCATTAGTGACCTCTTTAGGAGAAGGAGGAGAGATGGAATCTTCATTGAGAAGTTTCTCGAGGGTACGAATGTATTCTTCCCAATCGGTGGGAGAATCATCATATTTTAGATCGATATTCCCTAGGCTTGCTTCGAAATCATCTAAAAGGAAGTCACTTTCTCCAAAAGGAGTCAATGAAGGAGCAATAGAGGCAACGGTCTCAACAGTGGGTAGCGAAGAGAGACCACTTTTACAAGCGTCGTTGAAATGTTCTTCACAAGCCTCATCAAGAACGTCAATGAAATTAACGCTCTCGTGATCATAAGGTTGCTTAGAAATTTTACCCATGTTGAAGACGATTTTATCGTCACCAACTCTCATGATTAATTCGACTGCGGCGCCATCAATAAGAGTGCGATCGGTCCTAAAAATGGACGTCCAATGATTAATGGCACACGGGGATCCATCTCGTAGTCAACGACAACAAAATCCGCCGGGAAGGTGAATTTGTCGACACCGACGAAGACATCTTCGGCTATCCCCACCGGATAAGCAACCGTACGGTTAGCTAATTCCAATGTCATATGCGTGGGGACTATCTCTGGTAGAGATAATGGTTTCCAAATGCTTAATGGCATTAAGTTGACACTAGCACCTAGATCGGCTAAGGCCATACAATTCTCTACCCCAGGGAAGTTGCAAGGAATGAGAAAGCGACCCGGATCACCAAGTCTGGTTGTTAATTTTCTTAAGAAAGCGGCAGAGCAATTCTCATTAAGTTGGGTTTGAGCAATATCAAGAAGTTTTTCCTTGTCACTGAGAAGATCTTTAAACATTTTAGCGTATTTAGGAATGTGAGCGAGCGCCTCGGCAAAGGAGATGTTGAAATTCAATTGTTTAAACATTTTAAGAAAGTTTGAAACTTGAATATCATCCTTGTTCTTCAACTTCTCTTTCCTTAACCTTGAAGGATACAGTATGTCGGGTTGAGAAGAAGGCTTTAGAATAGGTTGGTCACTCACATCCTTTGGTGGTGGAGGGGTAGGGTTGGAAGGTGAAAGAATTGGTGAAGGTTGTTCGTTATCTTTTGTCACAATCACCGGCGTAAGTTGAGGAATCTCGGGTTCCTTATAGCCTTTGCCACTTCGGGTGGTGATTTCTTTCATCTCCCCTCTTGGATTAGCAACGGTGTTACTCAGAAGAGAACCCGAAGTAGAGGGTTGATTACTTGGGAAGAAACTAGCCATCATATCCCTTAAGTAATTCGTTTGATTGCTTAAAGAGGTTTGCATGTCATTCCTAAGCTCGGCTCGAAGATCATTCCCTTGTTTCGCCATGTCACCTTTCAAGTTAATAATCTGGCTTTGAAGATTCTTCACCAACGCTGCATTTGTCCGCATGTAAGTTTCGACCTCTTGATTAAATGTCGTGGGTTGGTTGGGTGGAGGAACTTGGTAAGCGGGTGGTTGATATGTGGGAGGTTGGTAAACTTGATTATTTCCTTGAGGTGGATATGGGTTTCTTTGGGTTTTATATTGAGTAGGAGCTCGAGGTTGGCTTTGATTGTTTCTTTTGAAGTTGTTTTGGTTTTAAGGAGGAAAACCGGGTGGTGAGAGAAAGTTGTTTGAACGATAACTTAGCAAATTGCGGTCACCTTGAGGACGTGCTTGATAGCCTCCCGTGGAAAAGTTATCGTTAGCCGCATACACGTTTTCCGGAAGTAGAAGGACAATCGGTGTATGAATGAGGACCGCCGCAAGTCTCACAAGAAAGTGCTACAGCTTTAGCTTGTTGAAATTGGTTCGTAGCCATCAGTTGGATATTTTTGTTCATTTCGGCTAGTTGGCGGGTGAATTCGGTCATCTCAGGGTTGGATGAAGTAGAAGAAACATTGACCCTCGGATTATTTCTTGAGGATGCGGATAAATCCCAATTTTTGTGATGAGTGGTCATGTTCTCGATTAACTCTCTACACTCCTCAGGTCGTCGTTTCATGAATGTGCCACCGGCGGCGGCATTAATCGTATCGCGATCACGAAAAGTCAAACCGTTGTAGAAAGTATCAATTAAAGTTAAGGGGAGCATGTTATGGTTTGGACAATGATCGATCAAGACATTATAACGTTCCCAAGCATAGAAAAGAGATTCATTTGGGTCTTGCGTGAAAACACAGATTTGAATACGAAGGCTCGTTACCATGGATGGTCGAAAGTAGCGCGACAAAAATCGTTCAGTCATTTCGTCCCATGTATGAATTGAATTTTTAGGAAGACGATTAAACCATTTTTCGGCATGGTGGGATAAAGTGTGTGGAAATAGGTGAAGGCGAAGAAAAACCATGGTAATACCGGGCAATTTCATGCTTTGAGTGACGATTATGAATTTATCGAGGTGTTTGTTGGCATCATCATCCGGTAATCCGCGAAATGGACAAGCGTTTTGAACTTGTTGGATCATGTAATGCTTCAAAGAAAATTCGGGAGCCGTGATTTGCATCGGCTCAATCGGTCCTCCACGTCCGTTCATTGTCGGTTGACATAACTCCTCCTTCATACGAAGGTCGGGTTGAGGGTTGTTATTATTCACACCGGGGTGCGGTGGATTGTTATTATTAGGCACACCGGCCATATCTAGGTCTTCACGAGTCTCGGGCTCAAGATTAGACGAAGATCGAGTACGCATACACTAAAAAGGAAATGCAACAAAATATTTTTGATTTTTTTTATCTTTTTTATTTTTTGGATTTTTTTTTTGAAAATTTTATAATTTTTTGGATATTTTTAAAGTTTTACGCTTAGAAAATAACGTTCCCAAGGGAACGGATCCCAAAATCCAATTTTTCTCACAAAAAAATGTTAATCTTTACGAAAAGAGCCGGCAGCGATGCCATTTTAATTACCAAGATTTTATCTCGTTGCAAAGTTCGTTAATTGGTCTAACCGAATTGTGTATGTCGTTTTCGTTCTCGGTATCTTGACGAATTGATCACGGTCTAAGGGTTGAATTATCGGTTTTGGTAACTAAAAGGGGAGGTTTAAGATTATCTATTTTAAACTAAGACAAACGATAAATGTAAAGAAAATAAGCACGTGTAAAACTTAATAAAAAGTAAACTTAAAAATAAATAAGTCAAAACAATATAAAATTAACTAGACAAAAAATGGTGGGAAAGAAATACACTTTGAAAAATAACGAAGTAAAAAAAATAAAAGATTGCGATCCGATCGCAACGGCGATCGCACTCCCGATCGCACTCCCGATCGCAACCAACGATTGAAGTCTAGATCGCAACCACACTATCGTAGCCCACGGTCGCACCCTTCGATCGCACCAAGGATCGCAGCGTGCTATCGCAGCGGATGATCGTGCCCACGGATCGCAACACGGATCGCAGCCACAGATCACAACAGGCGATCGTGACCCGGATCGTGATGGACGATCATAGCCTGGATCACAACAACGATCGCAACTTGGATCGTAGTTGTGGATCGCAGTTTGGATCACAACTTTTGATCGTAGTTTGGATCGCAAGTAGAAACCCCCGGGGTTGATGCGATCACGAAACTAGATCGGAACAAGTAAAACCCTTAAGAACTGTTACGATGGGATACAAAAGGCAAAATAAGCAATAACCAAATAAGCACTTTTCTAAATAAGCACTTACTAAAACTTCAAATTAATAATTAAAAAAGCACTAAATAAAAACGAGTCAAAAACTATCAAAACACTAAATAAGCAAGATTTTTAAAATAAACTTTAAAAAGATTAAACTTTTGAAGACACTTAAAAGAGAATAAGCTAAACACGAAAAAAGATAAAAACACCAAAAAGTTGAGATTATTAATCGAATGAAATTGATAAGAACAAAAAGATAAACTTTTTAATCAATAAGCATCAAGACGAAACAAGATACATACTTGAACCGAATCAAAATCAAGATTAAAACAAGAAGGTAGAATAAGATAGATTATGAAAAGCTTGAAATTAAAATTAAGATAAAGATTTGATTACAAGATTAAAGTGAAAAGATTAAAACTTGAAAGAAAAATGAAAGAAATCTAGAGAGAGAAAGTAGAATCACCTACTTCTCTCTAAAGATATGAACTAAAAAATAAAAATGACTAACTACAAAAATGAAGTTGTAGGGAAGTATTTATAGGAGATGAGAGGTGTGGTGTGTTGCTTTCCCTTTTCTTTTTCTTTGTCTTCTCGTCTTTTAATTAAATTGTCTTTCTCGACTTTATCTGGATTTGTCGAATGATAAAAAATGAACTCGTCTTCTAATTTTCTTCTTTTATCAGACTTGGTTCTTCGACTTCGTTAAACTTCCGTATTTGGTCTTTTTCCTCGATAAATCTTCAGAATAGGCATTTGACTTCCGTTCTTCTTGCACTTTTGATCTTTTGACTTCGTCTTTTGTCTTTTTCTTCGATAAAATCCCGTGAAAGCCCGTGTTTTCTTCCTTTTTTATCTTTTGGTCCTAAAACACAACAAAAACACAAACCACGCATAATTCCGACATTTACGACATTAAATATACGTTATGGTCTCGTTTTTAATTGTTTTATGTGGTAAAAGGATGGGTGTTTTAACACCTATCAGTACCTGAAAATTTTTAGCAGAGCATTAAAAGTAGTAGCAGCCCGCTAGATATTAAGTGTACTAACTTTTAAAGTAAAATGCATTGTTAGATTATATACCTATAAGTTATGAGTAAGAAATTGAATAAAAAAAGATCTTTACATGTTTGTCACACTTAGCTATGTATCACTCTTAAAAGAAAAAAGAATAGCTATTTATTTCAGCGAATCCAATTTAGTTACCTTAACAACTTCATTCAACTGTGTCATCCACAAAACTACACAATACATCTCACATCTTCTTTGTATGAGTCTGCATCACAAAAATAATAGAATATTATCAAAATATCTTTATTCACTTCTCAAATATGTTTAGTCTACATCGCTTTGAAACACAATTTGGAGTAATACCTAAAAGATGCCAATCTAAGACCATCATTTGTGCTTCCCTAATACAGTATAACACTACATGGAATCTCAACATCTAAACTTATTGTATGCTTATATTGTTCCGGTACAACATCACCGACTTACAAAATATAAATCCACCACAAGTGCTGCTTAAGTTCCCCACAGTTATATGCTTTATGACCAGTGGGTCACAATATAACGCAATCTGAAAATTTCCAACACATGTAAGTAAAACTATCAGCAAATATACATCAAATACACACAACATCACATCATTTTAATTACTAACCCTGGCCAGGCGTAAAGAGAGAATGTACCATTCCATCTCTTTTTGGGTAGGAAAATCAACTACTACAATACCAGGCCATGGGAAATCATAAAACTGATACATAGATCTGGGGTAATAGAAATGGTGTTTTTTATGGTTTTAGCCTAAACTCCACCAATACCATATTCAAAATTGAGCATAATGGGTTTAACTTTAAAGCCTACCTGCCAGACGTGCCATATCGAACCTAGAAAATGATCCCAATGAATATGCCGAGAGATGAAGAGTTGGGTGGTCATAAATGATACATAGGGTCTTTGATTGTCTTACAAATCAATTAGGTTTCAGGTTATGGATCCAACATATGATGATATAATGTATAGAAACTACATTCCAGAAATCTGTATGAAACAAATTTGACGTAAATGCGAAAGAAAAGATAAGAGTCTTACACATAACCACAACTCATAACACCCCTACATCATAACTAAAAAACGTAAGAAAGAGCTACAAAATCTCAAATCTTTGTTTCCTATTTTACTTCCAGTCAATCCTTCTTTTGGCAAGATCCACTCAACTTCACATAGTGTAAACCAACAAAATTGGTACAAATTCTTTTATGATGTCAGCTTCAGAAGAGAAGTATAAGTTAACCTACAAAGTATTATATATTAACCTACAAAGTATTAACATACACTTGCCTTCAAGTTTAAAAATAAGCAGTTTTTGACCAACCAATACCTGCATGTAGTGACCCAAATATTATATGAGCGAAGGCAATGATAAATCCAGTTCTCAAAATACAACACTTGGAATTCTCTCTTATAGAATTTGCTTCATATGGTGATCAGCATGAGCTATCAAGAAATCATCCTAGTAAAAGGTAAAAACACAAAATAAGGCCAAAATTTCACTATTTGCTTTTACTTTTGGTTCCTCACGTATGTAACTTACTTTGCTTTCGTCCCTAAAGAGTAATGTGCGTAAAACCTAATGTGCATACTGTAAATGTACATTAGTAGGAAAAATAGAAATAAAAGAACAACTTTAAATGCACAATCGTGTTTATAAAAGTCTAAGTAAATGGAGAAACGCACATAAAGTAGTCACCCATCGGCCAAAGCCCTGCGATTTTTTTCGTTCATGCAAGCACATTAAAAAAGAGATGTTCAAAAAAGAAGATAATTGAGATATGTATCAACATAGTTATATGAAAAGATTACCTGAACTTTAATCTGTATCGATTTTTTCTCATCTGTTAGCATAGAATCAACATATCAGTAGTTAGACGTGAATGAATGAAGGGATCAATCCGCAATCTTAAAAGAGCGTTCAAACTAAATGGCCCTGTGTAGCTACACCCTGAGAAACCGCTAGCTTAAGCATTATTACCCGGCCAGTAACTCCCTATGCCTCGACCACTGAGCCAAAAAAACTTGATAAAGGAGCAACATTATGTAATTGAGACATGAAATGGAATTCTATAGCATGTGCTACAGCAGCGGCCAGAAAACATGCTTGGCTTGACCATCATTAGTCCACGACCATCACCTGGTCCTCTTCTGGTGGCCGTGTAACGACTCCAAAAAAATTAAGACAGTGGTGGTGGTATTGCTGCTTTACCGCCAACAAACAATGAAGTTAATGTAATTGAAAATCGAGTGTTTCCGGGGTATTTAGATTATTGTCTCTTATTACTGTTGTGAAGCAGACCTCTCCAAGTCGTGCATTTATTTTTAAATCTGTAATATGACAAACAGAAGTTTCCCTTTCATTTATAATGGATGTAGCATCCAAGAACTCCTTTGTACTTATACTGTGACATCAATTAATCAAAATAATAAACATCATAAGAACACGCCTCCAATGTTTCTTGCCAAAAATCATTATATGTGCCATAAGAACTCTAAGTATAACATAGAACAGAACAATATACCTTGTGAAAATTAAATTGTAAAGAAAATGGAAAAATTGAGCTCTTTTTTGGTAGCTGATGCTTGCTTAAGATATACCAGAAGTTGATCCCATTATCGTGCTTTTAAAATTCTTGGTGATTCAAGATCTCTGATCTCATCACGAGATGTATCTTTCCTGCTGCTCTTGTAGGAGTTTTGTAGATGACTTTTCATCCAGATAAAGACTACTAACTTCCTCAAGATCCACCTGTATGAACCTAGCTAAATGAAAAATCTTATATGTTTTTTCTAAGAAAGACATGTTTTTTCTAAGGAAGACATTTTTTGTTGCACCCCTACACGAACCAATTTTGAGATATAATACACTAACATACATAAATATACCTTGTAGATAATTTTACGACCATTCATCTTTGCCACTACACTTTCAAGCATTAGAAGTTGTACTACATAGCAGGAGAAATTTTTATTAGTATTAATTGGAGCCATTAACCTTACTAAGGTAAGAAAAACCAAGAATCCGTAATGATATAACAATATAATGGAGCAATCCGGAAGAAGATAAAATATATTAGAATATCATGACCAACAAAAGTGATTTCTTGTTTAGAAGATAAAATATATTTAAGAAACCTGGGTCTAAAGTTACCTTTATTTGACGATGTCTATTGTCTAATAATCAATGATGAACGATACCCAGGAATAGATCCATCCAAGCATATTGCACAAGTGAAATCACGAGAATGATATTAGGATACATGAATATATTAGGGTTTAGAAAAAAAGGAAAAAATATCAAATGAATGATATTAGGGTTGTACTTGTGCGTAGAACATGCATATGATCAAAAGAATTACCTGCCCTGCAACCATGTTAGGGTTGTACCTCTGTGTGTTTCGCAGGTGAATGACGGCAAAGAGATAAAGATATATGGATACCGAATTTTAAGAATACATATTGGAGTAATAGTTATTAGCAGTTTATCTATTTTAACTTGCAAAACACAATCAAAAGAATGTGTTGGTCTACTGGCCAAGTTGTTATGTCTTATTTGTGTGATGTTCCAATAAACCTATGTTCGAACCTCGCCATTGAATTTTTTAAAAATTCGGACAAATTATTTACTAAAACGAAAATTGTAAAAAAAATGTTGACGTGGATTATTGAGGTGCTTATGTGGCATTTCCCTCCTCTTATATATAATGTAGATATATATATATATATATATATATATATAGTAAGGATTTAGTGACAAAAATAAGAAAAGTAAGAAGAGATTTGCACCTTTAGATTAAAATACATATGGCTAGAAATGAGGGATGGCAAATTTGTAAATAACATAAACTTTTATGGATGACATTAGGGTAAAATGGTAAATTGTACTTATCATTTTGTTCCAAGCCTGTCATTAGCCATGACTGTCGCTCTGCATGCTCGAGTAAAACGCATCGACGAAGAACAATTTCAATATATCATTCCTACCATAACCACAACTCATGCATGCACCAAGATCATAATATTAAATATCTCTTTATCGACATGACCATAATATATATACTGAAACTTGATTTCGCATCGTTCGAATATTCATGCATCTTATTTTTTATCTAAAACCATGCATCTTTTTTATTACCAAAGGCCATGCATCGACATACATAACTTAATTAAAAAAACAGTATGCACCTAACGAATAATCCACGAATTTAAGATATAATTACAAACAAAATTTTAAAGCGTTTTATGCTTGGTGAATCATGGGATGCATGCATCTATGAGTAGAGAATAGATGCATTTTAAGTTTGACAATCAGATGTGCATGAAGTAGATATCCCGTATATGTTATGAGTCACAAATGCATCCGAGACAATGTTTAGATACATTTTGTGTACGAGTATTTACGTGTGACGGAACTCGAATGCATCCGATTAGCTCATAAGCAAATTTAACATATACATAATATGCATACACCCACTACACATCATGCATCATTATTAACCAAGTTAATGTTAGATGCAAATAAACAATAAAAGTTGTACAACTTGCATCTTTAGATAAAAAAAATATGATCCAAATGAAAAAGGTGCAATCAATAGTTAATTACTATCATGTATGCATTCGTAATTATGGAGACTAGAGAATAAGAAAATCTTTATAAACAATGCATTTATGTATTTTCTTCGTCAATATTTAATAACAAAATGAAACGCTTAGAAGTTTCTATAATAACCCGAATTTAAACGTCATTATTTAATCCTAATTATGTAACGGATATTGAATTTCTAGGTGAATGTAAGTATTGTATTGTTTGATGGTTTAAGTTAAAACCGGTGATTGAGCCTTTATTCGACGTTTGGACGAATGGAATTTATCCATTAAATAATCGAGAAGACGACGAATGCCATAATTTAGCCGTGAGAGCTATTATTTTTATTTTTAGTATTTTTCGACTTATGGTCGTATTCGGTTATAAACGAGTCGAAAGCGTGTTCTTATAATTCGTTATGCATTAATTTAAATATCGGGCTCGAGATTTAATTTAAAATGAATTTTAATTGGTAAAAACCGGGCCGAAGCCCTTTTGCTTAGTTCGTACCCGTGGTGCAACACTGAACCAAACACACTCTTATTTTATTTTTATGATGTCTAGCAAAACTTGTTGCCAAACACCCCTTACTCACTATTATCACTACTTAGAAATAAAAACACGGACATACACTTACCATAACTTTAAGGAAAAAAAAGAGTTGTTGTTATTCTTTGTCTCTGGTTCGACTCAGAAATAACAACCATCATCACCATCATCAAAAATCTTCAATAAAAACACAATTAAATCATTCAAAATCATTCATTTATCATTCCTATTCAAATCCCCACCATCAATTTAACATGATGCAGGTGTTTTAGAAAAATTAAAAATTTCAAGAAATCATCAATGGTGGTGTAATCCGAATTTTGTGTTTGGGAAGTGCTAAGGGTTGATAAACATCGCTAAAAACAAGTGGGTATTATAAAAATCAAAGTTCTTGATCCTCTATTGGTGTTGGGTATAGTCGAGTGCAACCAAGAACCCACTAGGGTTGTTTGATTTTGATCATCTTGATATTTGTAAGTTTTTGTAAGTCTTTTGCTTATATTATTTATATATATATATATATATATATATATATATATATATTGGGTCAATTATGTATGTGCATGTAGTTTGATCATGTTTAAGAATCCATAGGAATGAATGCATGTTAGTGTTTTGAAGTTCTTAATGGTTCTAGTTGATTTGTGTTGATATTAGGGTCGTTTGGTTGATTTGAAATTGATTTTAATGATGAGACTTATTGATTTGAGGGATTGAATGATACTTAAATTTGGGCAGAAAGTTTTTGATTATTTCAGCAAATTGAAAGTTTTCTAAAATGATTTTCAGCTTTGGAATATGTTAGGCTTCGTCCATACGAACGTTTCGATGTATGGCACTACTCTTAGCTCTTAAAAACGAAGTTTTGGCGCCTATTTGAAAGTTGTAAATGTTAAAACTCAGATTTTACATTATAGAAATAATTAACTGCTGTGCGGAATCTGCAGGGGCAAAATCGTCCATTTCTTGTCCGTTTCAGTGTTCGAGTAAAACTGTGAAGTTGTTTTAAACGTCATTTTACGTCTACCGCAAGGAAAGTGGTCTTCAAACTGAACATTTAGGGGTCTTCTAGCTAATTTAAAACCTGCGTTTATTCTAAAAATCATCATTTTTTATAGATCTGATGCGAGGGGTAAATCTGTAATTTCTAGTCCCTTTCAGTGTTCGAGTAAAACTGTGAAGTTGTAAACGTCATTTTACGTCTACCGCGAGGAAAGTGGTCTTGAAACTGAATATTTGAGGCTCTTCTAGCCAATTGAAAATCTACATTTTCTAAGAAAATGTCTTTTAACAGATCTGATGCGAGGGGTAAATCGGTCATTTCTAGTCCGTTTTGGCCTTCGGCCGAAACACAAAAGTTGTTAAGAATGTTGTTTTACCTTTATCTCGTGCGAATCATACCTGAAAACGAATAGAAACGGGGTAAAAGTTATAAGTAAAATCTGAAATTTTAACGTTAAAATTGTAATTTTGCGCAGAACTTGCAGGGGCATTTTGGTCAATTTATGTTGAGTTTCAGGTCTCGGGTATAGCTAGAAAGTTGTCCGAAATGTGGTTTTGCATCAAAATGGTTCAGTCTTTAATCATGAAAATATCGTTCAGTGGGTCAATTAACCGGATCAGACCTGAGGGTCAAAGCTGACCGAAAAGTCAAAGTTGTTGAATTTTCTAAGTATGCATTTTTATTAGATTTTTGGGCACGGATTCTTAAGCATTGGTTTGTAGTGCATGTTAATACATATATACGAGTATAAATATCATTCTTTGTGTTATATCATTTTGAGTGTGAAATTAAGTACGTACAACTATTATAAGTCGCGGTTGATACATCGGCATTCGTCTCCTAGTCTCGAAGAACTTCTTATTTGATACTTCTCATCACGGTGAGTCTATAGCCTCGCTTTTTATTATCTTGTAAATGATTTTAACCCGCGAGGGGGAATACATGCTTGTTTTTATAAAAGAAACACAAGTTGTTTTCGGTATGCTAGACCCGAATATGATGATAAATGCCTAAGTACCATTGTCTTATGAAGTCCCTGAAATTCATGAACTG
The DNA here is from genome assembly GCA_025667525.1 of Glebionis coronaria. NCBI lineage: Eukaryota > Viridiplantae > Streptophyta > Magnoliopsida > Asterales > Asteraceae > Glebionis > Glebionis coronaria. Next base: position 68,425 of record JANFOE010000546.1, read on the forward strand.
TTAATTACCTTGCGAGGTAAACACTAATACATTGATAGATCTATTTGGTTTGGCAGCCTTATCCTAAGGTATGTATCCTTGTGATCACCTGAAATGGATATTATGTATAAGAGGTCGTTGGTATATGACAATATTACCTGTTGTAGGGGCGCCGTAAGTGACTCGGTTTGACGTGTTGGTTAACGTTTAGTTGCATGAGCTTAAGGCATTTATCGATATATATCTATAATATATATATGGGGCTAAGTTTGACATAGGAAAATAAAATAGCGCCATGTCATATCCTATGTGGCATTACCTCATTGGCTACAATATATCCTAAAATATTGAGTCCCCTCATTGGTTATAAGAATAAGAGTATACCTAACAATCAATGTATTTTTAGTAATAATAACAATCGTTATCCTTTTTTTTGGAAAAAGTTATATACTCGAATATTTACTTTGTTCAAATCATAACTGTCATAGGGAAGATGATGACGGCTCATCCCAACTGAATCCGACGCCAATTCCATTACACACATCATAAAAACCGAGGGCTTGATCGATGGTGCAGAAACAAGGTAGGGAAACATGAGATTGCCATGAGTTTTTTTCTATATAATGTCACAATGTTTCAACTTTTAATTTTCATTGATGTACGTATGTAACATTCGATCTGTTATCCCTGCAACCCTAATCTTCATCTTCATCTTTATCACACAACCATGAAGAACCCTAATCTCCTTCATAATCATAATTAGTCATTTGGAAAAAATTATATACTCGAATATTTACTTTGTTCAAATCATAACTGTGATAGGGAAGATGATGTCGGCTCATCCCAACTGAATCCGACGCCAATTCCGTTACACACATCATAAAAACCGAGGGCTTGATCGATGGTGCAGAAACAAGGTAGGGAAACATGAGATTGCCATGAGTTTTTTTCTATATAATGTCACAATTTTTCAACTTTTAATTTTCATTGATGTACGTATGTAACATTCGATCTGTTATCCCTGCAACCCTAATCTTCATCTTCATCTTCATCACACAACCATGAAAAACCCTAAACTCCTTCATAATCATAATTAATCATTCATGACTTGGAAACATGCCCTAAAACCCTAACTCGATTTATTCATGAAAAACCAGATAAACATCATGTGCGCTTAATTAGTGCTAAAAAACAAACGTTTTTGTCTTAGTGTTATCAGGGGTTTGTTGTGGAAACCTTGGTTTCCGGATCTTTGAAGCTACTAGGAATAATCATTGTTCATATGATTAAATAATCAAAGCAGAATTAGAACAACAATCATTAACAAGGTGTTTAGGGCACAATAACATGAATTAAAAAACAATTGGATTGTTCATTATATTAATAACAAACAATCACTAGACGTGTATACATTGAATCCCACGTCTAGTGCACACACGCTTTTAGGTTTACATTGTGAATGAATTGATATGAAAAACCTAATAACCCTTGGTTCCTTTTATAATGTAAGGACTAGGGTTTTACAAGAGATAAGAATAAATAAACATGTGAATCTTCTATTTAAATAAACTTATGCAGAATATATCTTGCATGTTTATCTAAATAGAAGCTTCCATAAGCTTCTTGTCTACATTCTTGTCAACTCTTGAATTGCATGTAACAACTCTTGAATTGCACACGACAACTCTTAAGCCAACAACTCTGGATTTGTTCTTGTCAACGCCTAAATTGCTCTTGACAACGCTTGGACAATAACTTCATGATTTCTTTGTTTTTGAGTTTCTGCCACATCAACTTTTTGACCCAACAATCTTCCCCTAGTTGATAGTGGCAAAACTCTATGTGTATCTCTTGTAAGTTGTACATGATCTTCAGATTGCTTCCCCTCAAGTATAGCATGTATGTATTCCCCTTTTTGTCACATCAACAGGGAAGTAAATGATGTATGCAATCTTTGAAGATTCTCCAAATATAGCTCTATGTAATGACCTTGAAGAACAATTAATATAATATTTTTGATGTAGAAGTACAATAACCCAACCTTGTGTTCCATGTCTTGTACTATCCACGTGATAAAGAACTTATACCTTTAGCATTATAAGCAGACCTCGATCTCTTGTCAATATTCTCATCCTTTGTGAGACACTGAGCACGATAATGTAACTCCTTCAAGTGTTATGACAAGTCTTCATCACCATCCATGTAAAGCACGAACAAGTTACCTTTAACGTCTATGACTGGGAGTGCATGACTTTAGATATGATAGAACACAAACTCGCGAAAATCTTCTTCAATCATCAAACTTACCATAAGAATTCTTCCCCTTAAGCTAACACCTCTTCATGATGAATTTGAATGAAATAACATCTTCATACCATATGTAAAAGTTTCGCAACGGATAACTCTTTCACAAGGTTATCCCGATTACATAGTTTAAATATCCATCAAATTCCATGAATAGTTGCTAACTCGCTTTAAGATCATTAATTCCTTTTAAAAATATCCGAGCCATAAATATCAACATGATATTCTAAATTAAAACGGAGATTCCATGTACCTTCGTGTGTAAACTCTTCCTTTTTGTGTGCTAAAAACGTCCACTTTTCTCAACAGCAGCAATCATTGTGTTGTCCAACATCCTCTTCTGTCCAATATCTCTATCAGTTGTATTGTCCGATATCGGACAATACCTATCAGCGCTTGGATTAGCATATATCGGACAACTGATATGAGCTTAAACTCATATCCTTTTATCAACAAATAACCCTAAAACATGAAGCAAAATACCCATTTATCTTGTAAAAAGCAGTGTTATGTGGTATGTTTGTGTTTGTGTGCTCTTATGTAGGTAAAAGGATACAATTTCAAGCAAACAAGGAAAAACCAAGCTCAAATGGATGAAAAAGACAAAAGAGGATCAAAAGTGACAAGACTTTGAAGTTCAAGGACCTATCTTGACAATTTGTGAAAGTTGAAGGACTTAAAGTGCAAATTATGGAAAGTCAAGATTAAAGTCAAATCTGGTCAAACTATCAAGTCAACTCAGTCAAAGGGCTATTTTGTACAAGTTTTGGAAGTTAAAGGACCAAAAATGACAAAGGAATGAAGATCCTAGCTTGAAATGGGAATCTGCCAAGTCAAGGGACCAAATCTGCCAACTTTGGAAAGTAATGCAAAGTTTAATCCAAGTTAAAAGGTTTCAGCCAATGGGAATAAAGAATACACTTCACACGGATCAAGCAATAAATATCCACTCACAGCCGTCACAATTAATACCATATCTCTACAGTGTGATCCATGTGCAATGTTTTAAACCAACCAGAAGGCGCCACGTGTCCTTCTCCTTCAAAGAAAATATTTACCAGGAACGGGATTTTGATTGAAGCCGTTTCAAGAGAAGATCAAAACACCAAAGTTACTCAATTTTGAAAGACGAATTCAACGGTGCAATCCATTTAACATATTATCCATTGAATCAAAAACACCCAAAATGTGTTCATCACCTTCAAAGTGGATTTGCAGAATTCCTCCACGTGTCAAGCTATGATTGGCCTGAACACGTCACAAACTCCAACAGAATCTCCTATCTTGCCTATAAATAGCTAGGATGTATCTCATTTCAGTTTGTAGCTTAATTTTGTAAACACATAGTTCTTAAATTTCCCTTTTCACTTTTCCCTCATTCTACCCTAACTACTCAAGAGTCTGACAAACTCTTGAGTCAGTTAGTTAGTTAGTAGTTTGTAACAACCTTTTGTAACTGAAATCACTTAATAAAATTCAAATTTCCTTTTTCCCGCCAAATTCTGTTTCTCAAATTCCTGGTGAATCTTGTTGATATTGGATATACTAGTTGCTGTTTGATGTTAGTTATGATCAACCATTGATCATAGCTTACATTGGAGGAGTTTTGTAGCTGTTTGTTCAAGATTTCAGTTCATTCTTAGTTTCTTGAAGATTTCATGGCAAATTGATGATTTGCAGTTGTTTGATTGTTGATTTGAGTTGATTACTAGTGATAGGTGGTGGTATCACTAGTGCAAGAGAGCTCAGCGCTCCTCTTCTTCCCAAAGGACCTCTACAATAGGTTTCTTAGCTTCTGTTTTATGTTCCTCTAAACAAGTTCTTGCATGCTCATTTTTCTAGATAACTTTGATGGCTGCCTGTTTACTTGATAAATAGTTGTTGTTTGAGTGATCTTGGTTCTTTTGTAGCTTATCTTGCCTTCTTGTTTACTGAATTGATAGCTTTAGTAGTTTCTGCATATTTTCAGTAACATTTTAGCTTTGTACCTTAATTGAGTTCTAGTCTTGTTAATTGCTTCATTTCAGTTTCATTAGCTTCCATTTTGTCCATTGAATCAAGATTGCTATAGCTTTTGTTTCAGTTTAAACCATAACTCATAAAGTCTTTGTAAAAGTTTGATCAAATCATATAAAGGTGTGTTTGGGACTAGTTTTCAAGTGATCTTCAAGTGTTAGAAATTGGTGTTAAGAAGTTTGTTTCCAGTCTTTAGTTGATACCAGTTGGTTTTAAGTCATTTGCAAGTCATAATAAAGGTCAAACAGGCAATTGGTTAACAAAAAGTTTGGGTCATACTTGTTTCAGCTTAGTTCTTTGAAACTCACCATTTTCATTTGCTTAGTTCTCCTTTAATCCTTGATGAAATTTGTTCAAATTTGTTTCCAGACTTAGTTTACATCATAAACTTTTAGACTTTAAAAGGAAAATCTATAGTATTAAGAAATAAGCTAGTTATAAGCTTTTTAGCTCAAGCTTGAGCAAATGTCATTCTCTGTGATAAAGAGGTGACTGTTTCACTAGTTCTCTTAATCCACTTCATTAAAGTAGCTGTTTTCTTTCACAATCCTGTTTAGATAGTATTGAATATGAGTTTTTGAAATTTTGAGCTTTTTCACAAAAATCGGTCAACGTTTGGTCAACATAAGCTAAAAAGAGCTTATTTCAAATTTCTTCTTCATTACTGGATGAAAATGGCTCTAATTTGATTTCCCGTTCTTGTAATCAAGTGCTTAATCAGAATTGTCACAAAAATCAGGTTGTGACTGATTGAAATAAGCTATAGCTTATTTTGTGCTTATTGATAAGCACTCAATTGCTTATATTGGACTTTTAGCTAAAATCCTTGAATACACGTTTCTTAAATTGGATTTGAAGTTGTTTGCAATTTGTTTCACTTGATTTGGTTAGGAAATAAGCTCAGTCTAGCTTATTTTGTGTTAAGCCCGTTTTTAGTTAAAAACTTCTTAAAAATTGCACTTTAGTCCTTGCTTTTCAATTAGTGTTAATCTTTGGCTAAACTTCATAGTTTTTAGGGTTTGCTTAAAGTTAGTCCCTGGACTTTGTGGTTTGTTACATTTCAGTTGTTAAAGTTTGTTAGTTTGTTGAAATTTGGTTAGTTTGTTAAAGTTTTTACAAGTTTGGTCCTTTTAGTTAACTGTTTTGCATTTATAGTCCTTATAACTTTTAGAATTTACATTTCAAGCATTTTCATTTCATAGAAATTACATTTTCAGTCCTTATAGTTTTAAATTTTGCATTTTTATATTTTACTTGAATAAAATTTGGAATTTGCAATTTGTTTTACGTATAAGTAGGTTTATATTTTTCATTTTTAAATAGTTTTGTTTGAATTAGCAATAGATTACCAAGCAAGCTTGAACAACCAAGAACAATTAAAAATTTGATATTGATTGGACTTTCTATTAGTTAAGAACTGAGAAAACGAACTTGCATTATACACATTTCAAATGGCGCCGCTGCCGGTTCTTTGACTACACGAGAGACTATCGATTGACGGTTTTCATTGGCTTTTGGGATCCGTTCATTTGGTGAACGTTATTTTTACGTATCATAAATAAAAAACAAATAAAAAATCAAAAATATAAAAATATATAAAAACTAAAAAATTAACAAAACAATTCTTTTCCTAAAGAATTGACCAAAAAAATTAAAAAATCCAAAAAGCAATCTTTTTCCTAAGAGATTGCACCCAAAAATATATATTATTGGATTCTCTCGGTTTTTATGTACATATAGTATTTTCCTTTAAAAACTCATAAATACAAAAATATTTTCCATATATTATTATAAGTAAATACGTATACGTATAAGAACAATCAATCTACATATCTTCCATAAGTATTGCCGAGGCAATACACCGTGTTGAGGGGCGCTCCGGTCCTTGACACGCGTATCGATCAAACAAAATAAAGCAAGAATAGATAAATACTCTCAATAAGCAATAATTCGAAGAATACGAACATTTAAGTGAATAGAAAGGCGATGTGCTATAAAATGCCATCTAAGGGTCAATAGGTACTTAAGTGCTTCGCGCCACCTAACCCCCCGTTCACTTGGGAGTATTCTAAGAAGGAAAGCTTCATTGAGGGTCTTGCACCCAAAGTAGTATTACATATATTGTTACTTTCTTGTGGATATTTAATATTGAAACTCGAAGAGGATAATCTTATTCTTTTCAAAGTCACACGAGAGCTTCTCTCTCATTCCTCGTATTGAGTTGCATGCTCACTCGCGGGCGTGCACAAATACCGATTGGTGTACAACCTCTTCCTCCGAAAAGGAAGAAAAAGAGAAAGAGTAAGACTACCACCGTCCACCAAGCCGATCACGAGAATCGTGCTTTGTCATCACCACAAGAAGCCATGGCTGTTGATAATCGTACTTTGTATGAACGTATGCAATCCAACGTTCATGGATATGTTAGTGCCATTAAGATTCCCGACTTTCCCGCTAACACATTTGAGCTACATACATCTATGATCAATATGGTTGCTGCATCACCTTTCTTTGGAAAACAAAATGAGGATCCCCATGCTCACCTTAAGAGATTCCTTTCACTTTGCAACACCATTAAGCATAATGGGGTTCCACATGAGGTCATTAGATTGATGTTAGTGTCATTTTCCTTAGATGGGAGTGCTAAGCATTGGTTAGACACCCAACCACCCGATAGTATCACCACATGGGATGATTTTACCACTAAGTTTTTGAACAAATTCTTTCCTCCACAAAAGACTATGGCTTTGAGAAATTTGATTATGGGCTTTACACAAAAACCTAGTCAATCCTTTGGTGATGCTTGGGAAGAGTATAGTGAGTTGTTGAGGCGATGCCCTAATCATGGAATGGATGATCTAACCCAAATCAATACCTTCTATAATGGCCTTAAACCTCACCACCAAGATTCACTAAATGCTTCCGCGGGAGGGAGTATTCATTTCAAGACATACCATGAGGCTTTGACCATTATTGAGACTAAGGCAATGGTTCAAACAAACGATCCATTTGAAGAAAGAGTTCATGTTATCCAAAACACTTCTCAAATCCCTTTTGACAACCAACTCCTCAAGTTTCAAGAAGCTATTTTTCAAAGGATGGATAGAGAAAGTGAGAGGCATTTGCAAGCACAACAAGACATGCTTCAAACTTTTAAGAGCATGACATTGAACAATTCCTCAAACAATGTGAATGCCATCACCATTTCTTGTGTTACTTGTGGAGGTCCCCACTCTTATGAACAATGTGACAAGGTGCAAGGGTATCAAGGGGAATGCTATGCTTACCAAGAGGAACACCGTGAACACTTCAAGCCTAACATCAATCCAAATAACCTTTCTTACAAATCCCAAAATTACCTTACTCTACCCGGCTTCCCACCCCAACCACCCACCCAAATTCCACAAAATCCTCCTCAAATTTTAGCAAGGAATCAAGGGCAAAAACAACCATACCAAGGCAATAATTACAAAGCACCCAATCAATTTCAACCTCAAGCTAATACCTTTTATCCACCACAACAAGGATTTAATCAACCACTTCCATTTATTCCCAATCAAGCATATGCTCCAATACCAACTCAAGCTTACCCTCAAAATCAAACTCAAGGATATGGGATGCAAGAGACTCAAGAGTATGTTGACAAGAAAATGCGTGACATTGAGAAGAGAATGAATGACCAAGTGAAACGTACAATAGAGGAACAAATCAATAGGGTTTTAGTGGCGGTAACTCAAAGACCACAAGGGGCTTTACCTTCCAACACACAAACAAATCCTAGGGCCAATGTCAATGCTATTACAACAAGGAGTGGTACAACAACAAAGGATCCTTCACCTCCTAAACCTACTATTGTTCAACCTACTTGTGCTCCTACTTGTGATAAGCCTTCTACTTCTACTCCACCTCCTCAAAGTGTTCCTATTCACTCAAACACACCTTCTCAACCACCTCATACTTCTCCTTTACCTTCCACACTTCCCAATGAAGAGGCTAACAAAGACAAATCTTCCACTACAACACCTATTCCACCTACACCCAAACCTACTCTTCCATACCCTTCAAGGTTGAAAAAGGACAAGTTAAAGAACAAAGATGACATACAAGTCTCCAATTTCTTAAGGATGTTCAAGCAACTCAATATCAACATATCCTTTGCGGAAGCTCTTGCTTATATGCCAAAGTTTGCTAAGATGTTCAAGGATTTGCTCTCAAACAAAGAAAAATTGGTTGATTTGCCCAACACATCACTTAATGAAAATTGTTCCGCGGTGTTACTTAAAACCTTACCAACAAAACTTGGAGATCCGGGGCGCTTCTTGATACCTTGTAATTTTCCCGGTGTTGAAAATTGCATGGCTTTGGCGGATTTAGGGGCAAGCATAAATCTCATGCCTTTATCGGTTTGGAAACAACTCTCTCTTCCCGAGCTCACCCCCACTAGGATGACTCTTGAACTAGCCAACCGAACCATAGCTCACCCCGTAGGTATAGCGGAAGATGTGTTTGTAGGTGTGGATAAGTTTACCTTTCCGGCCGACTTTGTAGTGGTCGATTATGACATGGATCCTAGAGTGCCTTTGATTGTTGGTAGACCGTTTTTGAGAACGGGTCGTACCTTGATAGATGTGGCGGAAGGAGAATTAATTATGAGAGTAGAGGATGAGAAAGTGGTGTTTAAGTTAGGGAAAGTTTGTGATAGAAAAGAGGTTAAGGAGTCTAGACCTTGTGAGACGATTAACATTGTGGATGTGCTAGATGAAGTGTGTAATGAACACTTTCATGATGCTTGTAAGAATGCTAGTGATGAGATTCCACATGTTGAAACCGTGGCCTCAATTGCTCCCTCTTTAACACCCTTTGGAGAGAGTGATTTCCTCTTGGAGGAATTTGAGTCCAACTTTCTTGGTGATGATGATTCTCCCATTAATTGGGAAGAAGATATTCTTACAATCCAAAAGTTGCTCAATGAGGACCCTATTCCTTCCCCTATTCCACAAGAGATTACCATTGAGGAACCTTCCATAGTAAAACCTTCCATAGAGAGTCCACCTCCCATTGAACTTAAGGAACTTCCATCCCACTTAGAATATGCTTTCTTAGAAGGAAAAGACCAATTACCGGTGATTATTGCTAAGGAATTGAAAGAGGATGAGAAGGAGCAACTTATTGAAGTCCTTAAGAAACATAAGAAAGCTTTAGCATGGAAAATATCCGACATAAGGGGAATTGATCCACCTTTTTGTACTCACAAAATCCTTATGGAGGATGATTATAAACCCGCCATTCAAAACCAAAGGAGAGTTAACCCAAAAATTCATGAGGTTATTAAGAAGGAAGTGATTAAACTCTTAGATGCGGGTATGATTTACCCCATTTCCGACTCTCCATGGGTTAGCCCGGTTCATTGTGTTCCAAAGAAGGGTGGAATTACCGTGGTGCCTAATGAGAACAATGAGCTTATTCCCACGAGACTTGTAACCGGTTGGAGAGTTTGCATTGATTATAGAAAACTCAATGAGGCAACTAGGAAAGACCATTTCCCGCTTCCCTTTATGGATCAAATGCTTGAACGCTTAGCGGGAAATGAGTACTATTGTTTTCTTGATGGCTTTTCGGGTTATTTTCAAATACCCATTGACCCTAAGGATCAAGAAAAGACCACATTCACTTGTCCATACGGTACATTTGCTTACAAGAGGATGCCTTTTGGCCTATGTAATGCACCGGGGACGTTTCAAAGGTGCATGATGGCAATTTTCCATGATATGATAGAGCAAACCATGGAGGTTTTTATGGATGACTTTTCCGTATTTGGGAACTCCTTTAGCTCTTGTCTCACCAATCTTGAGAGAATGCTTAAGCGTTGTGAGGAAACACGTTTGGTGCTTAATTGGGAGAAATGTCACTTTATGGTGAAAGAGGGGATTGTTTTAGGACACAAGATATCCAATAAGGGATTAGAAGTTGATCGAGCCAAAATTGATGTGATTGCTAAGCTTCCCCCACCCACCTCGGTTAAAGGTGTGAGGAGTTTCTTAGGTCATGCGGGTTTTTATAGGCGCTTTATACAAGATTTCTCTAAGATAGCTAGACCGATGACTCATCTCTTGGAGAAAGAGGCTCCTTTCATTTTTGATCAAGCTTGTTTAGAATCTTTTGAGACACTTAAGGAAAAATTGACAAAGGCTCCCGTTTTGGTTTCTCCAAAGTGGAATTACCTTTTGAGCTTATGTGTGACGCTAGTGATTATGCGGTGGGGGCCGTCTTAGGACAAAGAGTTAATAAGCATTTCCAACCCATACACTATGCGAGTAAAACCATGACCGGTGCACAACTTCATTACACTACCACGGAAAAAGAGTTGCTTGCTATAGTATATGCTTTTGAGAAGTTTAGACCATACCTTGTGCTTTCCAAGACCATAGTGTATACGGATCATTCTGCTCTCAAGTATCTTATGACAAAACAAGATGCTAAGCCTAGGCTTTTGAGATGGGTTTTGTTGCTTCAAGAGTTTAAGATAGAGATTCGTGATAAAAAAGGGGCCGAGAATTTAGCGGCGGATCATTTGAGTAGACTTGAGCATCCTTTTCAAGGAGATTTCCCACATCAAGAAATCAATGAATCCTTTCCACTAGAGGAGCTCATGTCTATCTCTTCCCAAGAGGATGCCACACCTTAGTTTGCGGATATTGCAAACTATCTTGTGGGCAATGTGCTTATTGAGGGTCTTACTTACCAACAAAAGAAAAAGTTTCTTAAGGAAGTTAAGTATTACTTTTGGGATGATCCATATCTTTTTAGGCAATGTGCGGACCAAATCATTAGACGGTGTGTAGATGGGCCCGAGGCATTTAAAATCTTAGAGGCATGTCATAAAGGACCTACGGGTGGACATTTTGGGCCTAACTACACCGCCAAGAAAGTCTTTGATTCGGGTTACTATTGGCCTTCCATTTACAAGGATGCCCAAGAGATGGTGAAATTTTGTGATGTTTGTCAAAGACAAGGAAAAATTACACAACGTGATGAGATGCCACAAAATTTTATCCAAGAGTATGAGATATTTGATGTATGGGGAATAAATTTCATGGGACCTTTTCCATCCTCTAAGGGAAACAAGTATATACTTGTGGCGGTGGATTATGTGTCCAAGTGGGTGGAGGCTAAAGCCTTACCTACTAATGATGCTAGAGTGGTTGTAAAGTTCTTGAAACAATTGTTTGCTAGATTTGGTGTACCTCGGGCCATCATAAGTGATCGTGGTACGCACTTTTGTAATGATCAATTCACGAGAGTTATGAAGAAATATGGAGTGAATCATAGACTTTCTACCGCGTATCACCCTCAAACAAATGGTCAAACCGAGGTCACAAATCGTGGTTTAAAGAGGATTTTAAAGAGAACGGTGGGAGAGCATAGAGCTTCTTGGTCGGATAAGCTTGATGATGCTTTGTGGGCGTTTAGGACGGCTTTTAAGACACCAATTGGTTGTACTCCTTATAGGCTTGTCTATGGAAAAGCGTGCCACCTCCCATTTGAGTTAGAACATAAGGCATCTTGGGCTCTCAAGTGGGCTAACTTTGATTTAAACCAAGCCGGTTCACATAGGAAAGATCAAATCAATGAGATGGATGAGTTGAGAGCCAATGCCTATGAGAATTCTTTGCTATACAAGGAAAAGACTAAGAAATTGCATGATGCTAAGATCAAGAATCGTGAATTCAAAGTTGGAGAGCCGGTTCTCCTCTTTAACTCAAGATTGAAGCTTTTTGCGGGCAAGCTTAAGTCGAGATGGTCCGGTCCATTCACTATTGCTCAAGTGTTTCCATATGGAACTCTTGAGTTGTCCCAACCCGATGGTCCAAATTTTAAAGTGAATGGTCACCGTGTTAAGCATTACTTTGGGGAGGACATTTCCGTTGAAATGGTCCAAGAGGTCCCCATTTTCCCCATGAATTAATTCATTGAGGGACGAGTCGAGCTAGAGACTCATTAACTCAAGCATCGTATAACTAGGTTAGAGTGTTGTAGGTTAGACATAAAGGCATAGATGTGGAGATAAGTGTAGGGGAGACCTTCTTTTGTCTTCATGCTTGTTTGTAGGGTTGCTCACTCATCTCATGCTTTGGAGCTTATGGAGGAGGCCCTTGTATCCGGTTCACTTCGTTACTTTAGTGATTTTCCATTGACACCTTGTGCTTAAACATGATTTCACTAATAGTAGTCCTTTCCTTAACTTGGGATAAGCAAAGTCTATTCATTGTCATAAGTGTAGGGGAAGTTTTTATACTTCCATGCTCTTAAACATTGAGGACAATGTTTAGCTTAAGTGTAGGGGGGTCTTCTATCGAAGTGACCTTACCTAGAACTTGTCATTGTCTTGCATGATAATTGAGAAAATTAATTTTCAACATTTTTCAAATTTTTGATCTACTTTGGCCACCAAAAATATGCATTCATAATTTTTGCATCAATCATTTTTCATTTTGCATATCACATTTGCATTGTATATATTTCTTCTTTTATTTTTCATCAAAAATATATAAAAAGGAAAAATATAATAAAGCATGGTTTTAACAAGTTTAGATTTCTTTGACATATTAGGCCCGCCATGGATATTTTGACTCAACCCGAGTTTGCTTATTTTAGCATTCTCTAGCTAGTATCCTTAACCATGTAGTCCTTCATTGGTCTATTAGGCTAAGCCTCCACCAATTTCATTCTTTGAAATTTTAAATTTGTGGAGAATGGGAAATGATAGAGTTGAAGCAAGTGTAAAAGGGCTAGATAGACTTCATGGCAATTACTTGTGGCTAAACCCTTCTCTTCTTTACCTCTATTTTCTTCGCTTGTATATAATTGTTAATAAATAATCAAGTACGGTTTTAATTGGTTTGTAATCTCTTATGCATTTTTGGCTAATCATTTATGGTTGATATGAGTACGTCTTAAGATTCTAAGTTAGCACGTTTTATGTGTACTAGACTTGTGTCATGCTCCATATTTAGCGGGTGTTTTTCCTTTTCTTCTTTGCAATTTTTTGGTGAGGAATAAAGAAAAATAAGAGCGGCTTATGAAAAAAAAATGAGTGGCTAGAAAAAAGAAAAAGAAAGAAAGAAAAAATAATAATGCAAGACTCCCAAGAGGGGCAGTGTGGTGTTAATTATAGTGACTATTGAGTTCCAATATTACCTTGACGGGTTGCGGGGATTCAATAGATTGCTCCAATCCAATATTACCTTGACGGGTTGCGGGGTTGAAGATCCAAAATCTCAAAAAGATGCGGATGTAAATTATTGCGTGAGTTTTATTTTTCTTTCCTTAGCGAGTGTGTAGTTACTTATGAAAGCATGACATGAGAATTTTACACATAAGGCGAATGACTTATTACTCTTAATACGGACTTATATTAATTATGAGCGGTTTTTCAAGTAATGGATGAGAAGATTACTTAGGATTAAAACCGTGCTTCCTTATTTTTGGATTTTACACTTCTTATATTTCACGCTTGAATAATGACAAATTTGCCCACAAGCAATTTGCTCAAATAATAACCGGTTCCACATTTAATTGTCATGAATAAGTTGATGCACTTTTTACTTGTGAATGCAATGATTCCATTTACTAGCTTGGTATGGGGAAAGTGAAACTTGAGGGTGATAAGTGTCCATGGTACCCAAGCCCTAATCCAAGTCATTGAGTTCTTTATGAGTTATTTCCATCAAAACCATTTCAAGAAAAATCAAAAAGATATAGATAGAATTGTATTTTGATTCATTGCATTATTAAAAGTCAAAATCATGCATCATCTAGTTTAGAGTAGTGTAGATGCATCTCATATGGCCAAGGTGGATTAATTATGAGGGAAATGTAAATTTTTAAACCTTGAAATATAATATTACATGAGGACATGGCAATGCTCAAGTGTAGGGGAATTTGATATGAGCTTAAACTCATATCCTTTTATCAACAAATAACCCTAAAACATGAAGCAAAATACCCATTTATCTTGTAAAAAGCAGTGTTATGTGGTATGTTTGTGTTTGTGTGCTCTTATGTAGGTAAAAGGATACAATTTCAAGCAAACAAGGAAAAACCAAGCTCAAATGGATGAAAAAGACAAAAGAGGATCAAAAGTGACAAGACTTTGAAGTTCAAGGACCTATCTTGACAATTTGTGAAAGTTGAAGGACTTAAAGTGCAAATTATGGAAAGTCAAGATTAAAGTCAAATCTGGTCAAACTATCAAGTCAACTCAGTCAAAGGGCTATTTTGTACAAGTTTTGGAAGTTAAAGGACCAAAAATGACAAAGGAATGAAGATCCTAGCTTGAAATGGGAATCTGCCAAGTCAAGGGACCAAATCTGCCAACTTTGGAAAGTAATGCAAAGTTTAATCCAAGTTAAAAGGTTTCAGCCAATGGGAATAAAGAATACACTTCACACGGATCAAGCAATAAATATCCACTCACAGCCGTCACAATTAATACCATATCTCTACAGTGTGATCCATGTGCAATGTTTTAAACCAACCAGAAGGCGCCACGTGTCCTTCTCCTTCAAAGAAAATATTTACCAGGAACGGGATTTTGATTGAAGCCGTTTCAAGAGAAGATCAAAACACCAAAGTTACTCAATTTTGAAAGACGAATTCAACGGTGCAATCCATTTAACATATTATCCATTGAATCAAAAACACCCAAAATGTGTTCATCACCTTCAAAGTGGATTTGCAGAATTCCTCCACGTGTCAAGCTATGATTGGCCTGAACACGTCACAAACTCCAACAGAATCTCCTATCTTGCCTATAAATAGATAGGATGTATCTCATTTCAGTTTGTAGCTTAATTTTGTAAACACATAGTTCTTAAATTTCCCTTTTCACTTTTCCCTCATTCTACCCTAACTACTCAAGAGTCTGACAAACTCTTGAGTCAGTTAGTTAGTTAGTAGTTTGTAACAACCTTTTGTAACTGAAATCACTTAATAAAATTCAAATTTCCTTTTTCCCGCCAAATTCTGTTTCTCAAATTCCTGGTGAATCTTGTTGATATTGGATATACTAGTTGCTGTTTGATGTTAGTTATGATCAACCATTGATCATAGCTTACATTGGAGGAGTTTTGTAGCTGTTTGTTCAAGATTTCAGTTCATTCTTAGTTTCTTGAAGATTTCATGGCAAATTGATGATTTGCAGTTGTTTGATTGTTGATTTGAGTTGATTACTAGTGATAGGTGGTGGTATCACTAGTGCAAGAGAGCTCAGCGCTCCTCTTCTTCCCAAAGGACCTCTACAATAGGTTTCTTAGCTTCTGTTTTATGTTCCTCTAAACAAGTTCTTGCATGCTCATTTTTCTAGATAACTTTGATGGCTGCCTGTTTACTTGATAAATAGTTGTTGTTTGAGTGATCTTGGTTCTTTTGTAGCTTATCTTGCCTTCTTGTTTACTGAATTGATAGCTTTAGTAGTTTCTGCATATTTTCAGTAACATTTTAGCTTTGTACCTTAATTGAGTTCTAGTCTTGTTAATTGCTTCATTTCAGTTTCATTAGCTTCCATTTTGTCCATTGAATCAAGATTGCTATAGCTTTTGTTTCAGTTTAAACCATAACTCATAAAGTCTTTGTAAAAGTTTGATCAAATCATATAAAGGTGTGTTTGGGACTAGTTTTCAAGTGATCTTCAAGTGTTAGAAATTGGTGTTAAGAAGTTTGTTTCCAGTCTTTAGTTGATACCAGTTGGTTTTAAGTCATTTGCAAGTCATAATAAAGGTCAAACAGGCAATTGGTTAACAAAAAGTTTGGGTCATACTTGTTTCAGCTTAGTTCTTTGAAACTCACCATTTTCATTTGCTTAGTTCTCCTTTAATCCTTGATGAAATTTGTTCAAATTTGTTTCCAGACTTAGTTTACATCATAAACTTTTAGACTTTAAAAGGAAAATCTACAGTATTAAGAAATAAGCTAGTTATAAGCTTTTTAGCTCAAGCTTGAGCAAATGTCATTCTCTGTGATAAAGAGGTGACTGTTTCACTAGTTCTCTTAATCCACTTCATTAAAGTAGCTGTTTTCTTTCACAATCCTGTTTAGATAGTATTGAATATGAGTTTTTGAAATTTTGAGCTTTTTCACAAAAATCGGTCAACGTTTGGTCAACATAAGCTAAAAAGAGCTTATTTCAAATTTCTTCTTCATTACTGGATGAAAATGGCTCTAATTTGATTTCCCGTTCTTGTAATCAAGTGCTTAATCAGAATTGTCACAAAAATCAGGTTGTGACTGATTGAAATAAGCTATAGCTTATTTTGTGCTTATTGATAAGCACTCAATTGCTTATATTGGACTTTTAGCTAAAATCCTTGAATACACGTTTCTTAAATTGGATTTGAAGTTGTTTGCAATTTGTTTCACTTGATTTGGTTAGGAAATAAGCTCAGTCTAGCTTATTTTGTGTTAAGCCCGTTTTTAGTTAAAAACTTCTTAAAAATTGCACTTTAGTCCTTGCTTTTCAATTAGTGTTAATCTTTGGCTAAACTTCATAGTTTTTAGGGTTTGCTTAAAGTTAGTCCCTGGACTTTGTGGTTTGTTACATTTCAGTTGTTAAAGTTTGTTAGTTTGTTGAAATTTGGTTAGTTTGTTAAAGTTTTTACAAGTTTGGTCCTTTTAGTTAACTGTTTTGCATTTATAGTCCTTATAACTTTTAGAATTTACATTTCAAGCATTTTCATTTCATAGAAATTACATTTTCAGTCCTTATAGTTTTAAATTTTGCATTTTTATATTTTACTTGAATAAAATTTGGAATTTGCAATTTGTTTTACGTATAAGTAGGTTTATATTTTTCATTTTTAAATAGTTTTGTTTGAATTAGCAATAGATTACCAAGCAAGCTTGAACAACCAAGAACAATTATAAATTTGATATTGATTGGACTTTCTATTAGTTAAGAACTGAGAAAACGAACTTGCATTATACACATTTCAACAACACTGTCAACTGTCAGCGTTGACTTATTCTGTCAGCGTCAAAAATACACTCGTCAGCGTCTATTCCATCAGTGTCCAAATTTTTCATGACAACGGCTAGAAAAATAGATAGTAACAGTGATATAATAAACACCTAAAAGTAAGGAATTCTTCATACGTCTCTAACTTCCTTTCTTTTAGCCTATATATCTTATCCCCGTTTATGTTTCACTTATCCAAAAATAAAGTAAATCCCATGATTTTAGCAATAGCTGTTGTCCCACGATTGTAGTAGACTATAATAGGAAACCGTATATTTGAATGTAAAACATAACTCCTTCCATAATTCATGCAGCATAGTCAATCTTTGAGATTCCCATCACACACGTCTTTAATCCCTGAAAATCAGCAAGTCAAGATACCATATTCGTTTCTACAGAAGTCTTGTGAACATGAAAACCTCCATATACAGTATACTTAAAACTGACGTGCCAATCAACAATCAGTATTTAAAACCTCCCAACGCATGTTATTGTCCACCAATAAGAATATTAGAATCGTGTGAACACAATTTTCTCTACCAATAGGAAGGTTTTCATCGTGTGAACACTCCATTAAGAATCAATAAACACGCAACATGGAAAGTAAATAACGTGTGAAATCTTCTTGTTTTGGCTGACCATGTGAACACAAAGCTGAATATAACGTCACTTTCACTTCTTTGACATGCTGCGAATATTTAAAAGTAGCGAGGAACCATATGATTTTGACCAATCAGCAAACATGTCTCTTTGCTTTCACATGCTCTTTTCTCCTTTGACCAGCAGGCAACTGTTTGATAGCTTTGTACAAAGTAACATCAACGTCACTTTTTGAATATCATGCCACGAATATTTGAATCTCGCAGCAACATATGGGAACCACATCAGTATACCATGCTGACCTCCAACGATTGCTGCTATACCATGCTATTCCATGACAAATCAAAAGTTTGTAACATAAACCCTAGAAACAAACGATCAAGCAGCCTAGATCTAGGGTTTTGAATGAAACCCTAATAATTTATCACTCTCAATTTGCCATAGAACATTAGATTTTCTATTATATGCAATGATCTAGGGTTTTCAGAAACCCTAAATCATGATTTCATGTGAAAACAAAAATCTGAAAATCACCTCTACAGCCTACTTCGACGCTTAATAACTTTTGATTGGGGATAAAACAGGACAATCCCTCCGGTGGATGTTTAGATATGTGTATGAATAACACACATATAAAATTTCGTTACGATCCAACGGTTCAATCGAAAGTTATGACCTTCTGAATACTGCTGCGCACACAAAAAC
This sequence comes from Glebionis coronaria, assembly GCA_025667525.1. NCBI lineage: Eukaryota > Viridiplantae > Streptophyta > Magnoliopsida > Asterales > Asteraceae > Glebionis > Glebionis coronaria. Next base: position 87,041 of record JANFOE010000546.1, read on the forward strand.
GTCCAGAAAAACCCTAGACGGATTTTTCTTCTTTTCACCATACACGAACACCTTGTTGGTCTTAGCATCACGAGCCATGAGGCTCTGATACCAATTGTGGAAACCTTGGTTTCCGGATCTTTGAAGTTACTAGGAATGATCATTGTTCATATGATTAAATAATCAAAGCGGAATTAGAACAACAATCATTAACAAGGTGTTTAGGGCACAATAACATGAACTAAAATACAATTGGATTGTTCATTATATTAATAACAAACAATCACTAGACGTGTATACATTGAATCCCACGTCTAGTGCACACACGCTTTTAGGTTTACATTGTGAATGAATTGATATTAAAAACCTAATAACCCTTGGTTACTTTTATAGTGTAAGGACTAGGGTTTTACAAGAGATAAGAATAAATAAACATGTGAATCTTCTATTTAAATAAACTTATGCAGAATATATCTTGCATGTTTATCTAAATAGAAGCTTCCATAAGCTTCTTGTCTACATTCTTGTCAACTCTTGAATTGCATGTAACAACTCTTGAATTGCACACGACAACTCTTAAGCCAACAACTCTGGATTTGTTCTTGTCAACGCCTAAATTGCTCTTGACAACGCTTGGACAATAACTTCATGTTTTCTTCGTTTTTGAGTTTCTGCCACATCAACTTTTTGACCCAACATTTGTTTGGTTCACAAGATCCATGTAATATTTTTTTCTTTCATGCTAATGTGCTTCTATTGGACCTGGTATGTATCTTCTGCTATTTGTTTTCTGAACCGTTATGATATCATTTGTTTTCATCACTTTATGAAGGTTTGTATTATGGAATACGAAGCTAAATCTGCTCGGGATGGTGCATGGTTAGTACCTAAAAACCACTTCAATATATCCTATTTTTTCTAAATAAATAACATTAAAATCTTTTTGAACATTTTGGAGGCATGTTTGGACCTTTGTGACAGATAGAGATATCGATATGAGTGGTCCATAGTTCTAGAATCCAACCAATACTTAATCCATTCAATTTCTATTACATTCATAAGCCGAGTTAATTCTGTTACACGATAATTATAGGAGATTCAGGTCCGATTTGCGGTGTTTTGGAGCAGAAGAGGATGAGTGGATCAATGTTCATAAGAATGTCAAGCAAGGATCCCTTCCACGTTAATCGTCTGAATGTATTGTTGTTCTACCTTTTGATCTCATACTTTGTTTTCAGTTAAATTTAAAAATAAACATGAAAGGAGATAGCAGTGATCAGTTCATATACATTCTTCAAACAATTATTGAGTTATAGGATAAATTCAACATGGTTGATAACTCAGTCAAGCACTTTTTTTAGGTAAACGAATTAACCACATTACCACAAACAAAATACAGTTGTAAAACACATTTGAGACATCCAACATGGCAACATGGTTTTGTTTTGTTAGGTAAAAGTTATATTTTATATGCTATAACATAAGCCGTATGATGTACGTGATTTGATCTGTGATGGTACTCTTTTCTTGAAGGCCATATATATGTTCTGACTTTTGAGTTACATGATCTGATCATATTACTACTATATATATGATGTACATGCATTGAGTTACATGATCTGGAACTCTTTTTGCAAAACTTTTGCTCATATTAAGGCCAAAAGAAAATTCATTATTTATTACACCAAATATTTAATGAAATCTTCCGTATAGAGTTTAAAAAATGCGCGCCCTGTGTTCAACCAATATCTATTGTACAATATTTTAAGGGTTTTTATTTTTTGATTGAAGCTAGATTGGAGGCTTCTTCATGAAAAAATAGCATAAGATTGCAGCGAGGAAGAGAAGAATCTAACATACAGAAAGTCTGGCAAATGTAAAATCTTCCTTAATTGGGTTCTCCTGAAACCTCTTATCGGCTGATTTTCGGGACATTCTTTAGTGTCTAGCTCAACATCTCACGACGATACAGTTTGTGATACCTAGAATCGAGGTCACTTACTTTACCCTAAATTACGCTTATTTTTGAAATTTTTAAGAAATTTTATTTGCTATATATTTTACCATTTTGGTTGAAACCGATATTGAGGTCGTAATTTTGACGATTGACGATTTAAGAAGAACGATGACGACTACGATCCCGGTGGATGCCCAAATTTCTATGTTTATTGTCGTTTTATCGATATTATAATTTTTCGAGAATTTTACTTTCGGTTCGTGTTAAGTTGAGTCGGGTGAGTTTTATTGCTTTCCGGGTACATTTAAATTGTCCTAAAAGTATTTTGGAGTGTTCGGGATGATCCCCGACTCCCGTAAAATTTTCCAAATTGACTAGTGAGTCATTCCCGTAAACTTTTGAGGTCGTTTTTCACTTAAGGTCAAAAGAAAGCTATTATTACACCAAAGGCCCTCCAAAAATAACAAAAGGGAAGCACACAACACACACAACACAAATTCACCAAAAAAATTTCTCACCTTCTCTCTTTGCTCTCTTTAGGCCGACGGCCAAACCAAACCACCACCACCACCATATTTTTTTTAGCTTGTTTTAATCAAAACTAAGGTTAGACCACTTCTAGTTTAATCCTTACACGTGTTTTCATGTACTTTAATCCAACATGCATCCATAAAAAAATTTTCAAGAATCAAATGGATTTTTCAAAAATTGTTTTGATGTTAATTGAGTGTATGCATGTTTAATTCAAGTGTAGGGGATGTATAATAACTCAACAAACCAACCAAAATCAATTTGGTTGGGGGGTTTTGATCACCCACACCCCACGGCTATAACGGGGTGTTTGGTGGATCTTGGTGATTGATGTTTTGTTCATGGTTTATGTGTTTATTTCTTATTTTTAGATGTTTTTGAGTGGGTAAACCCCATTGCATGTTTGATTTGGTGATTGGGTTTTGAGATGGATTTAGGGGTTAGGGACTGATTAGGATGATTACTAATGGTTAGGAGTGTTTAAGTTGAGGTTAAGTGTCGATAAAATGGTTTGGAAACGTGTGTTGGATTGATTTTGAGATGGGTAAATTTAGGCAGAATGTTTAGGATGTTTTCATAAAGTTGATTTTGTAAACAGGTTATGAGACTAGGATATAGTTGTAGAGCGTCTTCTTAGCTTCGATTTGGTATAGGATAGAGCTTACGACTCCTAACGAGTCAAAAGTTATGATGTTTTGAAAATACGTGTACCGGGAGATGAGAACCTACATAATCCGAAATTATGTTTGGTTTTGGGTCAAATCCCGGGGACCATATATATAGTTTGGTAATTGGTTAAAGGTTGATTTTTGGTCTCAAACCTGCATATTTGAGTCTATTATTAGACTTAGGTGTCAAATGGGTCAATGGTATATTTCAAATGGGTCAAATGAGTCCAACTTGGTCAATGTGTAAAATCAGTCCGAAAAACGTAGGTTTAGTAAAGTGTTGAGTAACGGGTTGTAAAAGCGAAAACTTTTAATGGGATTAAAGATGTGTTTTCTACAGGTCTTAAGGTATTTTTGAGAATTTTCCCAAATTTTATTAAAAGGTTTAAGTCTAGTAAAACAACCCATACTTTTGGTAAGTATCGGCGAAAAACGTGAAAGGGGTAATAACGTTAATAACATGGACGAATAGTATAAAACGAGTAACACTTATTTGTTTGGTTTTGGCGTGGGTTATAATTATCACAATTGACTAATATGTATGTAATATATACAGTACTTAAGGTTTATAAATGAGATTACTCATTACGCGTTATTGTTTGTTAGGTGTTGATTTCCCCGGGCATCCTCATCATCGTCAGTGATCGTCACTCGAAATCGTCGACTACTCTATATATATAAGGTGTGAATTTGTAGCCTCGCTTACTATTGTTTTAAATTGTTTTACCCGCGAGGGAAATGCATGCTAGTTTTCTAAAATGAACATATTTCATGAATGATTGTTGGACCTGAATGTTGCCTTAAATTGTGTTGAGTACCTAGTTGCAAAAGGCCCTATATTCATGAACTATTAACTATTGTTTAATCCTAGCGTGGATTGAAAATAGCCGCTTATACAATTAATAGTACTATGGGGTTGACGACCCTATCCGAGACGAGGGCTAGTACGTTGAGTACCCCCTGCGGACGGATAATTTGTGATAAGAGATAAGGTATAATTGCAACTGATGCCTTTAGAAGGGGCAATGGTTTCATCTTAATCACGCCGGTAATTATTACGCGGGTGATTGAGTTAACGGATTAGTGTCATGAGCTTAAACACAATTGTCATAACCTTGAAAATAGATTGTTTGATCGACAAGTCTATGAATGATCGTGAATGATTTTTATAACACATATGTTCAAAATGAGATTATAAAACCTATGAATTCCACTCAACATTATTTGTTGACCCAATTTAGCTTGGGTTTCAGGTAACCGATGAAGTGTAGCATGGAGCATGCATTGGATGGGAGTTGTGTGTGGTTTGGGTCTACTTGTTTTTCCACTCATATTTAACTTGAACATTTTAAACTTTATGTCATGTTGTTGAAAATTGTATCTTTTGGGGTTGAGATTCGTGGGGACCGAAACGCTAACTCTTTGTTGTATCATTTGGGTTTGGAAAACCGTAGACATGTATGTTTTTAACAATGCTTAAATTAAGTTAAAACTTTTACGTCTCTTTGAGTCGTTTGATATACCTTGTGTGCGATGATGACTGCCTAGCACCCAAATGTTGTAGTTCCGCTGCGCATAGCATTTGTGGGGGTGTTAGAGATTGGTAATCAGAGCCACGAGTTATAGAGAACTAGGTCGTTTTGAAAATTCCTAAACTATAACTTTTGGTGTCGTAAGAAATTGTCCAAGCACACAACTATCCTGCATGGCTCCGGTAAGGTTTATTTTTGTATTCATGGTATAGATGTATACCTTTGAGTTGAAGTATATATGTGGATATTTATTACGTAGATATTGAACTACTATATGTAAACGTTGGAATTGTACGTGGAGTACTCGATACTGTAATTCTTGTATTACATATGCATGAGCATCATATTATCGCATTTTGGGCATGTGTACCACCTTTGCATTGCATTTGCATGCATGTATTTATAAATATTGAATAGTAATCTTACGTACCCTCCAAAATTCTCTGTTATTGCAGGAATGGCCGAGGTACCGCCTAATGGAAATAGAGACGAATACGTCGTAGGACACGAAGGGGGACCGTTTCCTCCCAACCCGCCAAATGATGACAATGGATGGATAGCTCCAGAAGAAGCGATAGAGCCGGAAAATGACAGTGATGAAAGTGACGTGGACAACTTCAGTATTAGTAACGATGCTAGTGAGGATTCCGAGGAAGAGGATCCGGTGGATGATGGAATTCTCGAGAATGCAGTCGGTCAGATCGAACCCAAATTATTTCAATCTCCAAATTCGCCGAAGGGTTATGAAGTGCCTCCGATAGGCCGATATGATCAGCAACCCGTTCGTCCCCCGATGGACAATTGTAAGGATAACCTGAGGACGGTGCCAGGGTTTACTCGAGTAAGTAATGAGAGTGGTGCGGAATCCAGCAATGCATCTAGATCGCAATCTATTCATGAGAATATCGCGAAGGTCTATTTTCCGAGGCCAAGAAACTATTGGGATCCTGAGAATCGTTTGTGGAGAATGGATAGATTGATGTACGAGCGATACACAGTGGAAACTAGAGTAATCAGAAGGTTCGACAAGAACGAGAGGGCACATCAGAGGTTGTTGGCAAGAAATGCAAGGATTGAATTTGATGGAGTGGCAAATAAGAGTGATATTAACAGTTTGAGATCGATGATAGAAAACCTGAGTGCTAGTCTTGAGCAAGTTAGGGAGGATCAGGCGAGGTTGGCTAGCATGCAAAGTTGGGAGCATCGAGTTAGAGCATCCCTGCCACCAGATTAGAGATTTGTAGATGACTTGGAAATGGAGGCTAATGATTTTATGGTCCAGCCACCTGCCAGAGGTGTGTGTGTCACTATAGGGAATCAGGTAGCAATGGAGTGTGGATCTACTTCTGGGACGAAGAAGGCGACTGAGTGTGGGCCGAATGATAAGGGAAAGAGGAAGATGGACGAGGACGAGGAAGACAGTGATGAAGAGCCCGAGGAGGATGAAGATGAACCGCCATCCAAGAGGTCGTGTGGATCACCACGTAACTAGTTGCTTGTATTTTATTGTGACACCCCAGGCAAATCCCACATCGGCTGTGGCCAGGAGAGATCCATGGTTCATAAGATAACAGTCGCCTTCTCATGACACAACGCGTTTTGTGGTCTACTGCAAGTGGGGTTCTTAGGAACTGGCAGTTAAGCGTGCTCATGGGAGAGTAGTACTGGCTTGGGTGACCTGCCGGGAAGTCTTCACAAGAGGGCCACAAAGCAAAGCCGTGAGCTTGCGGGCAAAGCGGACAATATTGTTGTCTGAGTAGGCGGGATGATACAAGTGGTATCAGAGCCACTCCTGAGCCATTCCGGATGGTGGGGCAAACCTCATCGAGGACGATGAGTCCTGAAGGGGGGGTGATTGTGACACCCCAAGCAAATCCCACATCGGCTGTGGCCAGGAGAGATCCATGGTTCATAAGATAACAATCGCCTTCTCATGACACAACGCGTTTTGTGGTCTACTGCAAGTGGGGTTCTTAGGAACTGGCAGTTAAGCGTGCTTATGGGAGAGTAGTACTGGCTTGGGTGACCTGCCGGGAAGTCTTCACAAGAGGGCCACAAAGCAAAGCCGTGAGCTTGCGGGCAAAGCGGACAATATTGTTGTCTGAGTAGGCGGGATGTTACATTTATTTTATCTTTGATCGTCGTAATCGAACTATTTTAGACTTCTGTATGATGGTATTGTGATGAAAAACTTGATGACTTAAGTTTTATGGTGTATGGTTGTAGTGGCATTACTTGTCACAATTTTGGTTGATTTATCAATACAATCCATGTTTACCTTTCATAATCTATGATATGTCTTTAATTTTCTCTTTTGTGATGTGAATTGATGAATATTAGTAACCTTGTAGTGATGTGTCGTTGTACTTATATTATGTCTTGAAAGAGAAATCTATCTTAATCTTGATGTGTATACTTACATTGTTTTTCTATTTTCCCTGTCTTTGTAGAGAGGTGTACTTGAGAATTCACCATGCCTCCAAAGCTAACAGCTAACCGTGTGAACACAATGATTCAAGAAGCAATTGCAAATGCACTCGAAGCGGATCGTGCAAACCGAAACCCAGATCAAGGTGGGAATGCAGGGAGACAGCAAGCCCCGATGGAGTGTACTTATGCTGGTTTTATGAAATGCGGTCCCACGCAGTTTCGTGGAACTGGCGGAGCCCTAGAACTCCGAAGGTGGTTAGAGAAGATCGAAAGTACTTTTGAGATTAGCGGATGTTCAGAGGCGAATAAAGTCAAGTTTGCAGCTGCACTTTTCTTGATGACGCATTAAGTTGGTGGAACAATCAATTAGCCACTGTTGGATTAACGGTAGCAAATGCGAGGACTTGGACTGCTACTAAGGCTCTCTTGACCAAAAAGTTCTGTCCCGAAGAGGAGCTGGGTCAACTAGAAGATGAGTTAAGGCATTTGACTTTGAAGAAAAATGACATTACAGCATATACAAGGAGGTTTAATGAATTGAGCCTTTTGTGTCCCGATGCCTTTGCTGATGATAACAAGAAAATGAAGCAGTACATCAAGGGTTTGTCAAGTAATATCAAAGGTGAGACAACTTCATCTAAGCCTGGGTCATTCGATGAAGCAGTCCAAATGGCTCACGCGCTAATGGATGTCAAACTGCAAGATAAGAAGGACTTCATTGCCGAAGGAAACAAGAGAAAGTGGGAGTCAGCTCAAAGTAATCAATCCCAAGGTCAAAGTCGTGTAGGAAACCGTAACAACCAAGGTCAGAACCGCAATCAGCAGTTCAACCAGAGAAGAAATGATGGGATGAGGGCTGTCACTAACCCTAGAGGAGCGAAGGTGAATCCCCACTGTGGTCGATGTAATTTGTACCATGTAGGGAATTGCCCACCTGCGTGTGGCAAGTGCGGAAAAGCGGGTCATAGAATGTCAGATTACCGAGCTAAAGGGGTAGCTACTGGGGCGAATGCCACGAAGGTGATGGTTTGCTTCGGATGTGGAGAAAGAGGGCATAAGCAGGAGAATTGCCCGAAGGCTGGAAACAAGCAAGGAGGAAATAATGCTGCTGTTGTGTATCGAGTAGGGACTGCTGATAAACCGCAAGGCCCTAATGTGGTTACCGGTACGTTTCTTCTAGACGCTTGTTATGCTAGTATATTGTTTGATTCTGGTTCCGACAAGAGCTTCGTAGATGTTAAATTTAGTCGTCATATCGATAGAGAACCGGTATTGTTAACGACTAGTTATAACGTTGAATTAGCCGATGGGAAGATCGTTAGTACAAATTCTATACTAAAAGGGTGTACCTTGAAGTTAGGAAATTACGCTTTTGATATCAACTTAATGCCCATAGAGCTAGGATCGTTCGATGTGATCGTTGGAATGGATTGGCTGATGGCGCATAGTGTCGTGATCGTTTGTGAAGAAAGATTAGTTTAGATCCCGTTGAGGAATAGAGTCTTGACTGTGAAGGGAGATGAATGCACCTCTCGTTTGAAAGTGATATCTTGCTTGAAAATAATGAGGTATGTAGAAGGTGGATGTGATGTGTTTTTGGCACAAGTTTCTAGTGATGGTGACTTAGAGGCAAAGTTAGAAGAGGTACCTGTAATTCGCGAATATCCGGAAGTTTTTCCTGATGAGTTGCCGGGTTTACCACCCACCCGTGAAGTCGAATTTCGAATCGATTTGATGCCGGGAGCTGCACCAGTTGCTCGTGCACCCTATCGATTAGCACCATCAGAATTAAAGGAGTTATCGGATCAACTGAAAGAGTTGATGGATAAGGGATTTATTCGACCGATCTCATCACCATGGGGAGCGTCAGTGTTGTTTGTGAAGAAGAAAGATGGGTCGTTCCGGATGTGTATCGACTATAGAAAGCTCAACAAGCTGACGGTTAAAAATCGGTATCCATTGCCGAGGATTGACGATTTGTTTGACCAATTGCAAGGTTCCTGCGTATACTCTAAGATCGACTTGAGATCAGGGTATCATAAACTGCGTGTGAGAGAGGAGGATATCCCTATAACTGCCTTTCGTACGCGGTATGGACACTTTGAATTTCGAATGATGCCTTTTGGGCTAACAAACGCGCCTGTAGTATTCATGGACCTTATGAATCGAGTATGCAAGCCGTATCTAGATAAGTTTGTCATTGTATTCATCGATGATATTCTTATTTACTCTAAGAGTAAGGAAGAGCACGAGAAGCACCTGAGAAAGATATTGGATCTGCTGAAGAAAGAGAAGCTGTATGCGAGGTTCTCGAAGTGTGAGTTTTGGTTAGAGTCTGTGCAATTCCTTGGGCACGTAATTGATAGAGAAGGAGTTCGCGTGGATCTTGCGAAAGTCGAAGCAATCAGGGAATGGTCGGCACCGACTGAAGTTCGACAATTCCTTGGTTTGGCTGGGTATTATCGGAGATTCATTGAAGGATTTTCGTTGATTGCGAAGCCGTTGACAAAACTTATAGAGAAGAATAGGGTGTATGAATGGAGTGATGAGGAAGAACTCGCTTTCAAAACACTCAAGGACAAGTTATGTTCTGCTCCGATATTGTCATTACCAGAAGGAACCGAAGACTTTGTGGTGTATTGTGACGCGTCTCGTAAGGGTTATGGAGCTGTGTTGATGCAGCGTGAGAAGGTGATTGCTTACGCGTCGAGACAATTGAGGAAGAATGAAGAAAACTACACGACGCATGATTTGGAATTGGGAGTTGTGGTTTTTGCGCTGAAATTGTGGAGACACTACTTGTATGGGACGAAGTGTGTTGTCTTTACTGACCACAAGAGTTTGCAGCACATTTTAGACCAAAAGGAGTTGAACATGAGACAGAGGCGATGGGTAGAACTACTGAGCGACTATGACTGTGAGATTCGCTACCATCCTGGCAAGGCGAATGTCGTAGCGGATGCACTTAGTAGGAAGGATTGAGAGAAACCTTTGAGAGTCAGAGCTTTAGTGATGACTGAGGGTGTTGATTTGACCGAGACAATATTGAAGGCTCAAGAGAAGGGATTAATGAAAGAGAATGTTGGTTCTGAAAATCTGGGAAGACTGTTGAAATCTCTTTTGTGGTTAGGTCAGACGGGCTGAGATACTTCAAGAATCAGATTTGGTTACCGTTATTCCCATCCGAGGAAGGAATGCCTGGAGTATGAGATTTGGTTTTGAACGAATCTCATAAGTCGAAGTACTCGATACATCCTGGATCGGATAAGATGTATCATGACCTGAAGAAAGTCTACTGGTGGCCGAATATGAAGGCGGATATTGCTCGTTACGTTAGTAAGTGTTTGACTTGTGCGAAGGTTAAAGCCGAACATAAGAAGCCGTTTGGGCTGTTGGTACAACCAGAGATCCCAGAATGGAAATGGGAGAGAATCGCTATGGATTTCGTGACGGGTTTACCTAGAACTCCAAGTGGATGTGATATGATTTAGGTAATAGTGGATAGATTGACGAAATCTTCTCACTTCTTACCTATGAAGAAGACGGACAGCATGGAGAAGCTGGCCAGCGTGTACATGAAGGAGATTGTTTGCAGACATGGTGTACCTTTATTGATCATTTCGGATCGCGATAGTAGGTTTACTTCGGAATTTTGGAAATCACTTCAACGTGCGATGGGCACTGAATTGAGTTTGAGCACGGCCTATCACCCGGAGACTGATGGCCAAAGCGAACGAACTATTCAGACGATGGAGGACATGCTCCGAGCATGCGTGATTGATTTTGGAGGAAGTTGGGAACGCCACTTACCTTTAGTGGAGTTTTCGTATAATAATAGTTATCATGTGAGCATCAAGGCTGCACCATTCGAAGCGTTGTATGGAAGGAAGTGTAGATCACCTGTGTGTTGGAGTGAAATAGGAGAAAGTCAGTTGACTGGACCCGAAATGGTCTTGGAGACGACAGATAAGATTGTGCAAATCAAGAACCGGTTACTTGCTGCAAGAAGCCGACAGAAGAGTTATGCCGATAATAGAAGGAAACCGTTGGAATTTGAGGTCGGAGACATGGTTATGCTTAAGGTTTCGCCGTGGAAGGGTGTGATTCGTTTTGGGAAGAAAGGAAAGTTGAGTCCGAGGTATATTGGACCATTTAAGATTGTTAAACGAATTGGACCGGTAGCGTATAAGTTAGAGTTGCCGAACGAGCTTAGTGCTATTCACGACACGTTTCACGTATCAAATCTGAAGAAGAGTTTGGCGGATAAGGAATTGGTGATTCCTTTGGACGAGATTCAAATGGACGATAAAATGCATTTCGTGGAAGAACCCATGGAAATTATGGACCGAGAGGTCAAGAGTCTGAAGCATAGTAGAATTCCCATTGTGAAGGTTCGATGGAATTCTAGGCGTGGACCGGAATACACTTGGGAACGCGAGGACTTTTTCAAGGAGAGATATCCTCATCTGTTCCAGCGGCACGAAATGTGAGTATAAGAAGAGGCGAGCGCCGGGACGTCGCTCTCTTTAAGGAGGGGTGGATGTGATACCTAGAATCGAGGTCACTTACTTTACCCAAAATTACGCTTATTTTTGAAATTTTTAAGAAATTTTATTTGCTATATATTTTACCATTTTGGTTGAAACCGATATTGAGGTCGTAATTTTGACGATTGACGATTTAAGAAGAACGATGACGACTACGATCCTGATGGATGCCCAAATTTCTATGTTTATTGTCGTTTTATCGATATTATAATTTTTCGAGAATTTTACTTTCGGTTCATGTTAAGTTGAGTCGGGTGAGTTTTATTGTTTTCCGGGTACATTTAAATTGTCCTAAAAGTATTTTGGAGTGTTCGGGATGATCCCGACTCCCGTAAAATTTTCCAAATTGACTAGTGAGTCATTCCCGTAAACTTTTGAGGTCGTTTTCACTTAAGGCCAAAAGAAAGCTATTATTGCACCAAAGGCCCTCCAAAAATGACAAAAGGGAAGCACACAACACACACAACACAAATTCACCAAAAAAAATTCTCACCTTCTCTCTTTGCTCTCTTTAGGCCGACGACCAAACCAAACCACCACCACCACCATATTTTTTTAGCTTGTTTTAATCAAAACTAAGGTTAGACCACTTCTAGTTTAATCCTTACAAGTGTTTTCATGTACTTTAATCCAACATGCATCCATAAAAAATTTTCAAGAATCAAATGGATTTTTCAAAAATTGTTTTGATGTTAATTGAGTGTATGCATGTTTAATTCAAGTGTAGGGGATGTATAATCACTCAACAAACCAACCAAAATCAATTTGGTTGGGGGGTTTTGATCACCCACACCCCACGGCTATAAGGGGGTGTTTGGTGGATCTTGGTGTTTGATGTTTTGTTCATGGTTTATGTGTTTATTTCTTATTTTTAGATGTTTTTGAGTGGGTAAACCCTATTTCATGTTTGATTTGGTGATTGGGTTTTGAGATGGATTTGATATTTTAGGGGTCAGGGACTGATTTGGATGATTAGTAATGGTTAGGAGTGTTTAACTTGAGGTTAAGTGTCGATAAAATGGTTTGGAAACGAGTGTTGGATTGATTTTGAGATGGGTAAATTTAGGCAGAATGTTTAGGATGTTTTCATAAAGTTGATTTTGTAAACAGGTCATGAGACTAGGATATAGTTGTAGAGCGTCTTCTTAGCTTCGGTTTGGTATAAGATAGAGCTTACGACTCCTAACGAGTCAAAAGTTATGATGTTTTGAAAATACGTGTACCGGGAGATGAGAACCTACATAATCCGAAATTATGTTTGGTTTTGGGTCAAATCCCGAGGACCATAGATATAGTTTGGTAATTGGTTAAAGTTATTTTTGGTCTCAAACCTGCATATGTGAGTCTATTATTAGACTTAGGTGTCAAATGGGTCAATGGTATATTTCAAATGGGTCAAATGAGTCCAACTTGGTCAATGTGCAAAATCAGTCCGAAAAACGTAGGTTTAGTAAAGTGTTGAGTAACGGGTCGTAAAAGCGAAAACTTTTAATGGGATTAAAGATGTGTTTTCTACAGGTCTTAAGGTATTTTTGAGAATCTTATCAAATTTTATTAAAAGGTTTAAGTCTAGTAAAACAGCCCATACTTTTGGTAAGTATCGGCAAAAAACGTGAAAGGGGTAATAACGTTAATAACATGGACGAATAGTATAAAACGAGTAACACTTATTTGTTTGGTTTTGGCGTGAGTTGTAATTATCACAATTGACTAATACGTATGTAATATATACAGTACTTAAGGTTTATAAATGAGATTACTCATTACGCGTTATTGTTTGTTAGGTGTTGATTTCCCCGGGCATCCTCATCATCGTCAGTGATCGTCACTCGAAATCGTCGACTACTCTATATATATAAGGTGTGAATTTGTAGCCTCGCTTACTATTGTTTTAAATTGTTTTACCCGTGAGGTAAATGCATGCTAGTTTTCTAAAATGAACATATGTCATGAATGATTGTTGGACCCGAATGTTGCCTTAAATTGTGTTGAGTACCTAGTTGCAAAAGGCCCTATATTCATGAACTATTAACTATTGTTTAATCCTAGCATGGATTGAAAATAGCCGCTTATACAATTGATAGTACTATGGGGTTGACGACCCTATCCGAGACGAGGGCTAGTACGTTGAGTACCCCCTGCGGACGGATAATTTGTGATAAGAGATAAGGTATAATTGCAACTGATGCCTTTAGAAGGGGAAATGGTTTCATCTTAATCACGCCGGTAATTATTACGCGGGTGATTGAGTTAACGGATTAGTGTCATGAGCTTAAACACAATTGTCATAACCTTGAAAATAGATTGTTTGATCGACAAGTCTATGAATGATCGTGAATGATTTTTATAACACATATGTTCAAAATGAGATTATAAAACCTTCGAATTCCACTCAACATTATTTGTTGACCCAATTTAGCATGTGTTTCAGGTAACCGATGAAGTGTATCATGGAGCATGCATTGGATGGGAGTTGTGTGTGGCTTGGCGTCTACTTGTTTTTCCACCCATATTTAACTTGAACATTTTAAACTTTATGTCATGTTGTTGAAGATTGTATCTTTTGGGGTTGAGATTCGTGGGGACCGAAACGCTAACTCTGTGTTGTATCATTTGGGTTTGGAAAACCGTAGACATGTATGTTTTTAACAATGCTTAAATTAAGTTAAAACTTTTACGTCTCTTTGAGTCGTTTGATATACCTTGTGTGCGATGATAACTGCCTAGCACCCAAATGTTGTAGTTCCGCTGCGCATAGCATTTGTGGGGGTGTTAGACAGTTCGTAAGGATAAAATGGTTTGAATTCTTTATGCTTATGTATGTCCGTGGCTAGAAGAATTTCTCCTTTTCTTTATATTATTGGGTGTTTGTTATAGCCTATTTGTTCAGCTTATCGTTCAATATTTTTAGTGCAGTAGGGCTGTTTTCAGTGAAGAACCTCATGGAACTTATTTATAGCACCAAGATATGACGAGTGCCCTCAATTTCAAGTGTTGATACACCAAACTGCATGTACTTCGGACCATCTCATAAGCAGGTAAATCATGTATTCTAAAGTGAGGAAACGCAGTCGAGTCTATAAGTCAGTTTCTATTTTATTCAGTAATTGATCCCTGAGTCAATAAATTTGTGTCAAATTCATTAAGTATAATGTCACTTCCAATAATTTTGATCGCTACAAAGTTAAATTAACGACATGATTTTAATGTTGTGACATGGCCTTTTTTTAAGCATGTATCATATAGTGGTGTTTATTATGTCCAGATTTTTCTGGAATAAATGAGTGATTCAATAGCAAGGTCCATTAATCACACTCGTGATAATGCCAACCATATGAAGCTAGAACTTTTCATCTGATGAGATATTGCTTTGTTCACTAATTTCACTTCTACCACTCATAGTAGGGGTGCTTATAATTTGGGCCATCTCATTATCGCAAGTTGTGATTTACTAACTATATATTACTAAAAGTGTCAAGACAATGACCATTAGATAAGCGTAGACCATGGCTCTGGTCCCTTCACAACATTCACAAGATTGGCTCTTTATCAGAAGTACATGAGATAATGAATGTTGCGAGATAGCCATCCCAGTGGACCAAACCTAATATGTCACACAATTTGGTGCCTCGAGTATTCCAGTGTTTGGCTTTTTGCCTCCCATATCCGGTGGCAACAGAAACACAGACCCGCTTGCTTCAAGTGGTTTCTTCAAGCCAAAATGTTGCGAAAGTTGTGGTTCCATAGTCAAATGATATGATAAGATAGGTTAATTGTGATGTAGCATCGGGCCCATAGTGACAGTGAGTTATAGATCTTATATTTCTAATAAACAGATAATGTTTAGGATCTTGGTTTTATCAACAATATAGGTGTGTTCAAAGGTGCACTATATTATCAGAACATTTATTAGCATTTTGTTTAATTTTGATTGATTTTATGGTTAATTTTAGGTGGATACGAGCTTTCGGAATGACTCCTTTCATGAAACTTGTGATGGTGCTACTTGGGCTGCTTCTTCCACTAATGCTTGATAAATGGTCAGGGTCGTATTTAGAGCCTACTGGGCGTAGAACATAGGATGAAGCTCTCGCTTTGGCACCTGCTTTGATTGCTTCATTTGAATCCAGTTTTGCTAGCTTCCATGCGCTGATTCTGACAGGACGCTGAGGTTGTTTTTTCCCTTTGTCTGGTGCGTCTGGATAGCCGACCTGTCTCTAGATGAGGAATGACTTCATCCTGATGTCAAGAAAATATAAAATTGATCAAGTGTAATCAGAAACAGGTAAAATGTGTAACAGGAGATGGTGATGGAAGCCTAATTTTAATGCAGCTATTTTGATCAATTATTGATGAACAAGAGGTAACTTTGGATTAATAGATCTGTTAGAAAAGAGTGTGTTTCTATTAAATTGAGGAACCTGCTGATCGATGAAGATTCTAGGAGGGGTACACCAAGCAACGTTTTGCAATCCCAAGCCATGTGAGCTTCGACCATTAATGGCGATCACAGTAGAGCTTGTGGGAGAGGACTGTAAGCTCTGTTGATCCATCCTATCTATCAATGGTCCTACCATAGGTCCACTTTGGGTCATCATTGCTACTACATACGTATGTTGTGATATCCTGCATCAAAGATGTTATATAAATCATTTATATGCATGTGCGTGTGCATATAAATATATACTCAGAGAGAGAAAAAAACCTTTCGTATGAGGATTATGTGAGAAAAGAAGAGCTCATTGTCTCCAGAAAAGAAACAGCTGTACATAGTCTCCGAGAGAAAAGTTAAAATGGGAAATCATAGTTAGTATACGTTAGACATGTAATTATTAGTTAAACATTTAAAAAAAGTTAAAAATATCAAAACCCTTAGTCGTTGCGTAAAACGGAACATACCATCGTGATAAGAATCATATCATCTTCCTATAAAGGGCACATGTATATATTTTCGATGAAGTATTTTTGGATTTTTAAGTCATGTTTAAGAACGAATTATATATAATTTTTTTATATATAATTTTTTAAAACCAACTGGCTTAGCTCCGTTTGATACAAAATTTAACTAAGTGGTTTCTTTGGGGGAGGTTTCCTGGAGGACTCAAGGCCTTCTCATGTGGAACGGATAAGGAGTTTAAAATAACTAGGCTTAGGGTTCAAAAAACACATTCTACCGCTTGGATGTCATTGCACGGCTCGACCTACTAACCACTAACATTTACCGTTCTAAAAAATATATAATCTTTTTAAACGTGATTGAAAATAAATAAATAAATAATTCATCGAAATTTATACATGTGCCTCTTTATAGAATCACGATAGTGTATTTTTTGTCGCTTGACGATTTACCATTATGAGAATTTAATTTTTTTAAAGAGATGAAAAGATGGTTTTTTTTATTTTTAATGAAAAAACAATTAAATGTGATTGCTTTATTGAATATATGTTAAACTAAGAACCTACGTTAATCTCAACTATATTATCAGATATGTATTCATCAATCCTGTAACGTCGTTTAAAAAAAGGTTTATCCTCTATTTTAATCAATGAGTATTATATAAAATAAATCTTCCAATGTTAACATGTGTAAGATATATATACGTATTTTGGACACCAAGTTTTATTTAGTGACAATAGTATTAACATGGGCCACAACAAATTCGTTGGGTCGGTCAAACTCTAAAAATATCAAAAATTAGTTTCGTTTAAGTTTTCTCTTAAGAAAAATGAGTCCCGCTACAAATATAATTGATACACAAATGTATTTTTATAAATGATTTACGGAACGAAAGTTTGACATAGGAAAATAAAATAGCGCCATGTCATATCCTATGTGGCATTATCTCATTGGCTACAATATATCCTAAAATATTGAGTCCTCTCATTGGCTATAAGAATAAGAGTATACCAATAACAATCAATATATTTTTAGTAATAATAACAATCGTTATCCTTTTTTTTGGAAAAAGTTATGTACTCGAATATTTAATTTGTTCAAATCATAACTGTCATAGGGAAGATTATGATAGCTCATCCCAACTGAATCTGACGCCAATTCCATTACACACATCATAAAAACCCAGGGCTTGATCGATGGTGCAGAAACAAGGTAGGGAAACATGAGATTGCCATGAGTTTTTTTCTATATAATGTCACAATTTTTCAACTTTTAATTTTCATTGATGTACGTATGTAACATTCGATCTGTTATCCCTGCAGCCCTAATCTTCATCTTCATCACACAACGATGAAAAACCCTAATCTCCTTCATAATCATAATTAGTCATTCATGACCTGGAAACAAGCCCTAAAACCCTAACTCGATTTATTCATGAAAACCAGATAAACATCATGTGCGCTTAATTAGTGCTAAAAAACAAACGTTTTTGTCTTAGTGTTATCAGGGGTTTGTTTGGTTCACAAGATCCATGTAATATTTTTTTTCTTTCATGCTAATGTGCTTCTATTGGAACCTGGTATGTATCTTCTGCTATTTGTTTTCTGAACTGTTATGATATCATTTGTTTTCATCACTTTATGAAGGTTTGTATTATGGAATACGAAGCTAAATATGCTCGGGATGGTGCATAGTTAGTACCTAAAAACCACTTCAGTATATCCTATTTTTTCTAAATAAATAACATTAAAATCTTTTTGAACATTTTGGAGGCATGTTTGGACCTTTGTGACAGATAGAGATATCGATATGAGTGGTCCATAGTTCCAAAATCCAACCAATACTTGATCCACTCAATTTCTATTACATTCATAAGCCGAGTTAATTCTGTTACACGATAATTACAGGAGATTAAGGTCCGATTTGCGGTGTTTTGGAGCAGAAGAGGATGAGTGGATCAATGTTCATAAGAATGTCAGGCAAGGATCCCTTCCACGTTAATCGTCTGAATGTATTGTTGTTCTACCTTCTGATCTCATTCTTTGTTTTCAGTTAAATTTAAAAATAATCATGAAAGGAGATAGCAGCGATCAGTTCATATACATTCTTCAAATAATTATTGAGTAATAGGATAAATTCAACATGATTGATAACTCAGTCAAGCATTTTTTTAGGTAAACGAATTAACCACATTACCACAAACAAAATACAGTTGTAAAACACATTTGAGACATCCAACATGTCAACATGGCTTTGTTTTGTTTGGTCAAAGTTATATTTTATATGCTATAACATAAGCCGTATGATGTACGTGATTTGATCTGTGATGGAACTCTTTTCTTGAAGGCCATATATATGTTCTAACTTTTGAGTTACATGATCTGATCATATTACTACTATATATATGATGTACATGCATTGAGTTACATGATCTGGAACTCTTTTTGGAAATTCTTTGCTCATATTAAGGCCAAAAGAAAATTCATTATTTATTAAACCAAATATTTAATGAAATCTTTCGTATAGAGTTTAAAAAACGTGCGCCCTGTGTTCAACCAATATCTATTGTACAATATTTTAAGGGTTTTTATTTTTTGATTGAAGCTAGATTGGAGGCTTCTTCATGAAAAAATAGCATAAGATTGCAACGAGGAAGAGAAGAATCTAACATACAGAAAGTCTGGCAAATGTAAAATCTTCCTTAATTGGGTTCTCCTGAAACCTCTTATCGGCTGATTTTCGGGACATTCTTTAGTGTCTAGCTCAACATCTCACGACGATACAGTTCGTAAGGATAAAATGGTTTGAATTCTTTATGCTTATGTATGTCCGTGGCTAGAAGAATTTCTCCTTTTCTTTATATTATTGGGTGTTTGTTATAGCCTATTTGTTCAACTTATCGTTCTAAATTTTTAGTGCAGTTGGGCTGTTTTCAGTGAAGAACCTCTTGGAACTTATTTATAGCACCCAAGATATGATGAGCGCCCACAATTTCAAGTGTTGATACACCAAACTGCATGTACTTCGGACCATCTCATAAGCAGGTAAATCATGTATTCTAAAGTGAGGAAACACAGTCGAGTCTGTAAGTCAGTTTCTATTTTATTCAGTAATTGATCCCTGAGTCAATAAATTTGTGTCAAATTCATTAAGTATAATGTCAATTCCAATAATTTTGATCACTACACAGTTAAATTAACGACATGATTTAAATGTTGTGACATGGCCTTTTTTAAGCATGTATCATATAGCAGTGTTTATTATGTCCAGATTTTTATGGCATAAATGAGTGATTCAATATCAAGGTCCATTAATCACACTCGTGATAATGCCAACCATATGAAGCTAGAACTTTTCATCTGATGAGATATTGCTTTGTTCACTAATTTCACTTCTACCACTCATAGTAGGGGTGCTTATAATTTGGGCCATCTTATTATCGCAAGTTGTGATTTACTAACTATATATTACTAAACGTGTCAAGACAATGACCATTAGATACTTTTGGAAAACGTAGACCATGGCTCTGGTCCCTTCACAACATTCACAAGATTGGCTCCTTATCAGAAGTACATGAGATAATGAATGTTGCGAGATAGCCATCCCAGTGGACCAAACCTAATATGTCACACAATTTGGTGCCTCGAGTATTCCAGTATTTGGCTTTTTGCCTCCCATATCCGGAGGCAACAGAAACACAGACCCGCTTGCTTCAAGTGGTTTCTTCAAGCCAAAATGTTGCGAAAGTTGTGGTTCCATAGTCAAATGATATGATAAGATAGGTTAATTGTGATGTAGCATTGGGCCCATAGTGACAGTGAGTTATAGATCTTATATTGCTAATAAACAGATAATGTTTAGGATCTTGGTTTTATCAACTATATAGGTGTGTTCAAAGGTGCACTATATTATGACAACATTTATTAGCATTTTGTTTAATTTTGTTTGATTTTATGGTTAATTTTAGGTGGATACGAGCTTTCAGAATGACTCCTTTCATGAAACTTGTGATGGTGCTACTTGGGCTGCTTCTTCCACTAATGATTGATAAATGGTCAGGGTCGTATTTAGATCCTACTGGGCGTAGAACAGAGGATGAAGCTCTCGCTTTGGCACCTGCTTTTATTGCTTCATTTGAATCTAGTTTTGCTAGCTTCCATGCGTTGATTCTGACAGGACACTGAGGTTGTTTTTCCCTTTGTCTTGTACGTCTGGACAACCGACCTGTCTTTAGATGAGGAATGACTTCATCCTGATGTCAAGAAAATATAAAATTGATCAAGCGTAATCAGAAACAGGCAAAACGTGTAACAGGAGATGGTGATGGAAGCCTAATTTTAATGCAGCTATTTTTATCAATTATTGATGAACAAGAGGTAACTTTGGATTAATAGATCTGTTAGAAAAGAGTGTGTATCTATTAAATTGAGGAACCTGCTGATCGATGAAGATTCTAGGAGGGGTACACCAAGCAACTTTTTGCAATCCCAAGCCATGTGAGCTTCGACCATTAATGACGATCACAGTAGAGCTTGTGGGAGAGGATTGTAAGCTTTGTTGATCCATCCTATCTATCAATGGTCCTACCATAGGTCCACTTTGGGTCATCATTGCTACTACATATGTATGTTGTGATACCCTGCATCAAAGATGTTATGTAAATCATTTATATGCATGTGCGTGTGAATATAAATATATACTCAGAGAGAGAAAAAAACCTTTCGTATGAGGATTATGTGAGAAAAGAAGAGCCCATTGTCTCCAGAAAAGAAACAGTTGTACGTATAGTCCGAGAGAAAAGTTAAAATGGGAAATCATAGTTAGTATACGTTAGACATGTAATTATTAGTTAAAAATTTTAAAAAAAA
The DNA here is from genome assembly GCA_025667525.1 of Glebionis coronaria. Taxonomy (NCBI): domain Eukaryota; kingdom Viridiplantae; phylum Streptophyta; class Magnoliopsida; order Asterales; family Asteraceae; genus Glebionis; species Glebionis coronaria. The sequence goes on from JANFOE010000546.1 coordinate 108,450, forward strand.
TTAAAAATATCAAAACCCTTAGTCGTTGCGTAAAACGGAACATACCATCGTGATAAGAATCATATCATCTTCCTATAAAGGGCACATGTATATATTTTCGATGAAGTATTTTTCGATTTTTAAGTCATGTTTAAGAACGAATTATATATAATTTTTTATATATAATTTTTTTAAAACCAACTGGCTTAGCTCCGTTTGCTACAAAATTTAACTAAGTGGTTTCTTTGGGAGAGGTTTCCTGGAGGTCTCAAGGCCCTCTCATGTGGAACGGATAAGGAGTTTAAAATAACTAGGCTTAGGGTTCAAAAAAGACATTCTACCGCTTGGATGTCATTACACGACTCGACCTACTAACCACTAACATTTACCGTTCTAAAAAATATATAATCTTTTTAAACGTGATTGAAAATAAATAAATAAAAAATTCATCGAAATTTATACATGTGCCTCTTTATAGAATCGCGATAGTGTATTTTTTGTCGCTTGACGATTTACCATTATGAGAATTTAATTTTTTTTAAAGAGATGAAAAGATGGTTTTTTTTATTTTTAATGAAAAACAATTAAATATGATTGCTTTATTGAATATATGTTAAACTAAGATCCTACGTTAATCTCAACTATATTCTCAGATATGTATTCATCAATCCTGTAACGTGGTTTAAAAAAAGGTTTATCCTCTATTTTAATCAATGAGTATTATATAAAATAAATCTTCCAATGTTAACATGTGTAAGATATATATATACGTATTTAGGACACCAAGTTTTATTTAGTGACATTAGTATTAACATGGGCCACAACAAATTCGTTGGGTCGGTCAAACTCTAAAAATATCAAAAATTAGTTTCGTTTAAGTTTTCTCTTAAGAAAAATGAGTCCCGCTACAAATATAATTGATACACAAATGGATTTTTATAAATGATTTACGGAACGAAAGTTTGACATAGGAAAATAAAATAGCGTCGTGTCATATCCTATGTGGCATTATCTCGTTGGCTACAATATATCCTAAAATATTGAGTCCTCTCATTGGCTATAAGAATAAGAGTATACCAATAACAATCAATATATTTTTAGTAATAATAACAATCGTTATCCTTTTTTTTGGAAAAATTATATACTCGAATATTTACTTTGTTCAAATCGTAACTGTCATAGGGAAGATGATGACGGCTCATCCCAACTGAATCCGATGCCAATTCCATTACACACATCATAAAAACCGAGGGCTTGATCGATGGTGCCGAAACAAGGTAGGGAAACATGAGATTGCCATGAGTTTTTTTCTATATAATGTCACAATTTTTCAACTTTTAATTTTCATTGATGTACGTATGTAACATTCGATCTATTATCCCTGCAACCCTAATCTTCATCTTCATCTTCATCACACAACCATGAAAAACCCTAATCTCCTTCATAATCATAATTAGTCATTCATGACTTGGAAACATGCCCTAAAACCCTAAGTCGATTTATTCATGAAAAACCAGATAAACATCATGTGCGCTTAATTAGTGCTAAAAACAAACTTTTTGTCTTAGTGTTATCAGGGGTTTGTTTGGTTCACAAGATCCATGTAATATTTTTTTCTTTCATGCTAATGTGCTTCTATTGGAACCTGGTATGTATCTTCTACTATTTGTTTTCTGAACTGTTATGATATCATTTGTTTTCATCACTTTTTGAAGGTTTGTATTATGGAATACGAAGCTAAATCTGCTCGGCATGGTGCATGGTTAGTACCTAAAAACCACTTCAATATATCCTATTTTTTCTATATAAATAACATTAAAATCTTTTTGAACATTTTGGAGGCATGTTTGGACCTTTGTGACAGATAGAGATATCGATATGAGTGGTCCATAGTTCAAGAATCCAACCAATACTTGATCCATTCAATTTCTATTACATTCATAAGCCGAGTTAATTCTGTTACACGATATTACAGGAGATTCAGGTCCGATTTGCGGTGTTTTGGAGCAGAAGAGGATGAGTGGATCAATGTTCATAAGAATGTCAGGCAAGGATCCCTTCCACGTTAATCGTCTGAATGTATTGTTGTTCTACCTTCTGATCTCATACTTTGTTTTCAGTTAAATTTAAAAATAAACATGAAAGGAGATAGCAGCGATCAGTTCATATACATTCTTCAAATAATTATTGAGTTATAGGATAAATTCAACATGATTGATAACTCAGTCAAGCATTTTTTTAGGTAAACGAATTAACCACATTACCACAAACAAAATACATTTGTAAAACACATTTGAGACATCCAACATGGCAACATGGTTTTGTTTTGTTAGGTCAAAGTTATATTTTATATGCTATAACATAAGCCGTATGATTTACGTGATTTGATCTGTGATGGAACTCTTTTCTTGAAGGCCATATATATGTTCGGACTTTTGAGTTACCTAATCTGATCATATTACTACTATATATATGATGTACATGCATTGAGTTACATGATATGGAACTCTTTTTGCAAAATTTTTGCTCATATTAAGGCCAAAAGAAATTTCATTATTTATTAAACCAAATATTTAATGAAATCTTCCGTATAGAGTTTAAAAAACGCGCGCCCTGTGTTCAACCAATATCTATTGTACAATATTTTAAGGGTTTTTATTTTTTTATTGAAGCTAGATTGGAGGCTTCTTCATGAAAAAATAGCATAAGATTGCAGCGAGGAAGAGAAGAATCTAACATACAGAAAGTCTGGCAAATGTAAAATCTTCCTTATTTGGGTTCTCCTGAAACCTCTTATCGGCTGATTTTCGGGACATTCTTTAGTGTCTAGCTCAACATCTCACGACGATACAGTTTGTAAGGATAAAATGGTTTGAATTCTATATGCTTATGTATGTCCGTGGCTAGAAGAATTTCTCCTTTTCTTTATATTATTGGGTGTTTGTTATAGCCTATTTGTTCAAATTATCGTTCTAAATTTTTAGTGCAGTTGGGCTGTTTTCAATGAAGAACCTCTTGGAACTTATTTATAGCACCAAGATATGACGAGCGCCCTCCATTTCAAGTGTTGATACACCAAACTGCATGTACTTCGGACCATCTCATAAGCAGGTAAATCATGTATTCTAAAGTGAGGAAACGCATTCGATTCTGTAAGTCAGTTTCTATTTTATTCAGTAATTGATCCCTAAGTCAATAAATTTGTGTCAAATTCATTAAGTATAATGTCAATTCCAATAATTTTGATCGCTACAAAGTTAAATTAACGACATGATTTTAATGTTGTGACATGGCCTTTTTTTAAGCATGTATCATATAGCAGTGTTTATTATGTCCAGATTTTTCTGGAATAAATGAGTGATTCAATAGCAAGGTCCATTAATCACACTCGTGATAATGCCAACCATATGAAGCTAGAACTTTTCATCTGATGAGATATTGCTTTGTTCACTAATTTCACTTCTACCACTCATAGTAGGGGTGCTTATAATTTGGGCCATCTCATTATCGCAAGTTGTGATTTACTAACTATATATTACTAAAAGTGTCAAGACAATGACCATTAGATACTTTTGGAAAGCGTAGACCATGGCTCTGGTCCCTTCACGGCATTCACAAGATTGGCTCCTTATCAGAAGTACATGAGATAATGAATGTTGCGAGATAGCCATCCCAGTGGATCAAACCTAATATGTCACACAATTTGGTGCCTCGAGTATTCCAGTGTTTGGCTTTTTGCCTCCCTTATCCGGTGGCAACAGAAACACAGACCCGCTTGCTTCAAGTGGTTTCTTCAAGCCAAAATGTTGCGAAAGTTATGGTTTCATAGTCAAATGATATGATAAGATAGGTTAATTATGATGTAGCATCGGGCCCATAGTGACAGTGAGTTATAGATCTTATATTGCTAATAAACAGATAATGTTTAGGATCTTGGTTTTATCAACTATATAGGTGTGTTTAAAGGTGCACTATATTATGACAACATTTATTAGCATTTTGTTTAATTTTGTTTGATTTTATGGTTAATTTTAGGTGGATACGAGCTTTCGGAATGACTCCTTTCATGAAACTTGTGATGGTGCTACTTGGGCTGCTTCTTCCACTAATGCTTGATAAATGGTCAGGGTCGTATTTCGAGTCTACTGGGCGTAGAACAGAGGATGAAGCTCTCGCTTTGGCACCTGCTTTGATTGCTTCATTTGAATCCAGTTTTGCTAGCTTCCATGCGCTGATTCTGACAGGACGCTGAGGTTGTTTTTTCCCTTTGTCTGGTGCGTCTGGATAGCCGACCTGTCTCTAGATGAGTAATGACTTCATCCTGATGTCAAGAAAATATAAAATTGATCAAGTGTAATCAGAAACAGGTAAAATGTGTAACAGGAGATGGTGATGGAAGCCTAATTTTAATGCAGCTATTTTGATCAATTATTGATGAACAACAGGTAACTTTGGATTAATAGATCTGTTAGAAAAGAGTGTGTTTCTATTAAATTGAGGAATCTGATGATCGATGAAGATTCTAGGAGGGGTACACCAAGCAACTTTTTGCAATCCCAAGCCATGTGAGCTTCGACCATTCATGGCGATCACAGTAGAGCTTGTGGGAGAGGACTAAGCTCTGTTGATCCATCCTATCTATCAATGGTCCTACAATAGGTCCACTTTGGGTCATCATTGCTACTACATACGTATGTTGTGATACCCTGCATCAAAGATGTTATATAAATCATTTATATGCATGTGCGTGTGCATATAAATATATACTCAGAGAGAGAAAAAAACCTTTCGTATGAGGATTATGTGAGAAAAGAAGAGCTCATTGTCTCAAGAAAAGAAACAGCTGTACATATAGTCTGAGAGAAAAGTTAAAATGGGAAATCATAGTTAGTATACGTTAGATATGTAATTATTAGTTAAACATTTAAAAAAAATTAAAAATATCAAAACCCTTAGTCGTTGCGTAAAACGGAACATACCATCGTGATAAGAATCATATCATCTTCCTATAAAGGGCACATGTATATATTTTCGATGAAGTATTTTTCGATTTTTAAGTCATGTTTAAGAACGAAATATGTGGATTTGCTTTTATCTAATCCGGTGATCTAACATGGTGGTAAATGGTGGAAGCCATTGTTGAGTTGAGAGAGAAATTGGTTGTGTGTGAAAGAAAGAAAAGATGTATTAAAACACAAATGGAAACACAATCAACACCCCTCCTTGGAAGCCTAGGAGGGGTATATATAGCCACACACCATACACTTAACTATAAAATGTACCTAGTCTAGTCTAAGCGTGTGTGACTATGATAACTAATGGGAATTCTTAAATGTCGTCACATAAAGTGAATTTCCAACAATCTTCCCCCATGGGACGACGTGTAGAATTCCTTACAATATTTTTCCTAACAAGTACATAATGATTAAGAACAAGAGCTTCCATGAAGCGTCCAATGCTGATGATGTCTTCTGAGGCTTTGACTTCAAGTCTTCACTTCAAAACGACTCATCTTTAAAGTAACTTGTATTAAAAATACTATAACGGCACGAGCTAAGTAATCCATATACTTCTGGTTAAGGAGAAGCTTCTGAATTAACTTCCCCCTAATTCATGCCACATAAACTTGATGTAGAAGCTTTTAAATAGCTTCCCCCTAAACCGACAATCCTCGTAAGCAACTTCAAAGCTTTCAATAAAGCTTAGAATGATTAAGCGCACAGCGGAATCTAACAAGCAAATCCCATCATATAACATGATAACGTTGCTAAGAGGGATTGAAAGTTTGGGGCACACCAAGTAGATCAACAACTTCTCTTCTCACGCTTGAATAATTCTTCTGAATTTTTCTTCCCCCTGAGAGTTCAAGTTATGCATCCTAGAAAGAATCAAGACATTTCTTCCCCCACATAGTTGAAGAAAATAAACCAATCCCAAGTATGAAGATCAAATACTGAAGTAGACACTTTATCCTATTCATGAAGTTGACATCGTAACACTAGAGTCAATTAAGTCCCGGAAATGCACATATCTTCTTCCGGAGATGCACCAAAGTCAATTAAGTCCCGGGAATACATATAGGATAATGATGATGAATAATTGCAACAACCAAACAATTAAACATCGAATCAGTAGTGTACCGTTTAGAGATTGATAACGCCACGAGTTAAAACACTGATTTTCTCTGCGGCTATGACAAATGTCATCCCAGAATGTCTTCAAATCAAAAGAAGGTATGAAGTTCATCACGTTTACTCGTTGTGTGTTCAATGTGTCTTCTTCTTCCCCCTTGATGGTTTCAAAACTCGGAACCATCAACAAATCGTACGCACATATACCTGAAATCTCGTGAGAATAATAAATAAGCAGAATTATATATTTTGTGAGAATCAGCTGCTGATCGAAAATCTCTACTCATAAACTCTCCATGGCTATCTTTACCAACCCACTTGTAGGCAAATTTGAAGTTACCACTAATAGAATGAGCCGGATACATCAAACGTGGAACTGAATAAGAATCCTTCGATCTTGTGACTTAAGCTTGCACTATTGTTGAATGATTAACGGTGGAGAAATCTCTAAGTGCCCAATGCATCACTGAAGAAGTGTATAAGCACTGTAAAACCCAGTATGGTCGTATCCTTAATTCGGGGACGAATTATTGTTTTTAGAGGGGAAGAATTGTAAAACCCGTATTTAAAAATCAGAATATTTAAATACGTAGTTTAATTTTAATAAACTATATAAGTACTAATTATTAGACAGAGATATAAACGCAGAAATTAAATACGCTATCCCAGTTTATTTAAATATTACAGATAATATTTATTCAGATAATAAGTATTTAGTCTCAGAAAATATTACAGAGGAATTAATTATTTTACAGGAATAATTAAACGTTAATATTAAATACGAGTAGTCTCAGTTTATTTAAATATTACAAATGAATTAGTATTCAGAAAATAATTATTGAGCTTCATAATATATTACGTATGTATTATTACACGAAAAATAATTATCGCGTTTCTGAAACAAAAACGCGAGAAAATAATATATACATGTATTTTAAAAAAATAATAAATAAATAAATAAATAATAAGAAGTAAAGGGGCTGGTTGTTTAGAAAAGGAGAAAAGAGAAAAGAAGCTTGGGCCAAGCCCATGTGAAGAAAATAAACACGGGGGGGGTTTCCCTTTTCCCCATCCCACGACAAAAAAAAAAAAAAAACTAGGGTTTTATCCCCATGGTGGCTGCCGACAGATTCGGGAGGTTTCATTCATGTTCGTGTGTTTTGTCATCCCGTCATCAAAGCTCACAGCGGTAATAAGATTCCTTCCCTAAATTTCAGTTTATAACACGGTTGAGATTTAAAAGGATATTTTTTAAAAAACAAACGAATTATAGAAATAAACAAGAAAAGGTGTCGGGTTACGATGGATTCAGGGAAAAACCAAGACCAGCAGGTCTCGGTATGGTGTGTGTTTTTGTTTGGCCAACCGCGACCCAAAAAAGGGACGGCAGTGGTGGTTCGTTGGTGTAGAGCCGAGACTTCAACGTCTCGGTGGTCTCTTTTGTTGCCCAACCTCGAACCGCTAGTCCATCAAGGGTGTTCGGTTTGAAAACAAAAACAAACAGGGTGCGTTTGGGTCTGCAGAAAAATAAGGGTGCGTTTGGGTCTGCATAAACATAAAGGTGCGTTTGGTTTTGTCACAGTGAAAACGGTGGGAAATATAGACTAACAGTGGGAATTTAATGTAGGCAGTGGGAACTCTAATATAATGAAAACAGTGGGAACTGTGTATAACTAGCAGGGGGAATTTAGTAAGGAAAACAGTGGGAACTGTGTATAACTAGCAGGGGGAAGTTATTAAGGAAAACAGTGGGAATTATTTTAGTTTGGTTAAAGCACTTTATAAATAAGTTTTTATATTTTAAAAATAAAGTTAAATATATTTATTATTTTGTTTATTTAATTAGTAAGACTAAATCGATTTTAGCTTTGTCCTTTTAAAAGTCGGATTTAATTTATGATTTAATTAATGACTTATTTCAGAAAAACTAAATTTGGGAATCTTTCTAATTCAGGAAACTTTCTATTTTTAACAGATTTCTATTTTTAGTAATATCATAAATTCAGAAGACCTGTTATCAGTAATCGACAATACAGGAATACACTTATCAGTAACATTTGAACTGTCGGAATTATCAGATTATATACCTATAGTATTATAAGTATTAAATAAATCGAGCCAAGAATAGTTAAAATCATTAATAATAAAGGGATATCAGTCAACTTATTTTCGCGTCCATTATTTATGTAGTATCCGTGAAGTCAGATTCGATCCGTCGGCTTTCAGTCTTATTTCAGTACTGGACACAAGGTACGGGTTTCCGTCCTTTCAGTAAGGACTTCCTTTCTATGCATGATTAGGATTTCCCGTTTTCAGCCAAATGTTTTCCCCAGTATATGTTTAAGTTTATCAGTAATCACGTTAACAACTAAATAAATTGCCTGAGCATTATATACAAGCACGACCAGTTTATGTACTAGTTAATTGTAAAACCCGTATTTAAAAATCAGAATATTTAAATACGCAGTTTAATTTTAATAAACTATATAAGTACTAATTATTAGACAGAGATATAAACGCAGAAATTAAATACGCTATCCCAGTTTATTTAAATATTACAGATAATATTTATTCAGATAATAAGTATTTAGTCTCAGAAAATATTACAGAGGAATTAATTATTTTACAGGAATAATTAAACGTTAATATTAAATAAGAGTAGTCTCAGTTTATTTAAATATTACAAATGAATTAGTATTCAGAAAATAATTATTGAGCTTCATAATATATTACGTATGTATTATTACACGAAAAATAATTATCGCGTTTCTGAAACAAAAACGCGAGAAAATAATATATACATGTATTTTAAAAAAAAAAACAAATAAATAAATAAATAATAAGAAGTAAAGGGGCTGGTTGTTTAGAAAAAGAGAAAAGAGAAAAGAAGTTTGGGCCAAGCCCATGCGAAGAAAATAAACACGGGGGGTTTTCCCTTTTCCCCATCCCACGACAAAAAAAAGAAGAAGAAAAACTAGGGTTTTATCCCCATGGTGGCTGCCGACAGATTCGGGAGGTTTCATTCATGTTCGTGTGTTTTGTCATCCCGTCATCAAAGCTCACAGCGGTAATAAGATTCCTTCCCTAAATTTCAGTTTATAACACGGTTGAGATTTAAAAGGATTTTTTTTAAAAACAAGCGAATTATAGAAATAAACAAGAAAAGGTGTCGGGTTACGATGGATTCAGGGAAAAACCGAGACCAGCAGGTCTCGGTATGGTGTGTGTTTTTGTTTGGCCAGTCGCGACCCAAAAAAGGGACGGCAGTGGTGGTTCGTTGGTGTAGAGCCGAGACTTCAACGTCTCGGTGGTCTCTTTTGTTGCCCAACCTCGAACCGCTAGTCCATCAAGGGTGTTCGGTTTGAAAACAAAAACAAACAGGGTGCGTTTGGGTCTGCAGAAAAATAAGGGTGCGTTTGGGTCTGCATAAACATAAAGGTGCGTTTGGTTTTGTCACAGTGAAAACGGTGGGAAATATAGACTAACAGTGGGAATTTAATGTAGGCAGTGGGAACTCTAATATAATGAAAACAGTGGGAACTGTGTATAACTAGCAGGGGTAATTTAGTAAGGAAAACAGTGGGAACTGTGTATAACTAGCAGGGGGAAGTTATTAAGGAAAACAGTGGGAATTATTTTAGTTTGGTTAAAGCACTTTATAAATAAGTTTTTATATTTTAAAAATAAAGTTAAATATATTTATTATTTTGTTTATTTAATTAGTAAGACTAAATCGATTTTAGCTTTGTCCTTTTAAAAGTCGGATTTAATTTATGATTTAATTAATGACTTATTTCAGAAAAACTAAATTTGGGAATCTTTCTAATTCAGGAAACTTTCTATTTTTAACAGATTTCTATTTTTAGTAATATCATAAATTCAGAAGACCTGTTATCAGTAATCGACAATACAGGAATACACTTATCAGTAACATTTGAACTGTCGGAATTATCAGATTATATACCTATAGTATTATAAGTATAAAATAAATCGAGCCAAGAATAGTTAAAATCATTAATAATAAAGGGATATCAGTCAACTTATTTTCGCGTCCATTATTTATGTAGTATCCGCGAAGTCAGATTCGATCCGTCGGCTTTCAGTCTTATTTCAGTACTGGACACAAGGTACGGGTTTCCGTCCTTTCAGTAAGGACTTCCTTTCTATGCATGATTAGGATTCCCCGTTTTCAGCCAAATGTTTTCCCCAGTATATGTTTAAGTTTTTCAGTAATCACGTTAACAACTAAATAAATTACCTGAGCATTATATACAAGCACGACCAGTTTATGTACTAGTTACGGAGGTACCGTAACCACGGCACTAGAGGCACCGGTGTCGTGACTCACGTGCAGGAGAGTGATATCCTGCATCGTCCCACTCAGCTCAGCTTGGCCATTTTATCAGTATTATTAGTGGGGCGTATGGATGCATCCTAGGCTTATATGTGTTACAAGTTATCAGGGTGAATGTGGTGTGTGTGCTCTACATCCTTCACATTGGAGCTGATCCCTCCACCCAGCACAGTTATTTAGAGGTCACCCCTCTATAGCATGACGAGGTCACCCCTCCAGTTATTCATGCACGGTTGTTACAGCACGTGACCTATATAAGCTCTGGCAAATTAAAATACAGTAAATGCATGTTTCAGAATTAATAGTTATATTTCAGTATCAGTGTATATGAACCAGGTTTCTCAGATTTTATGCAGAGTTCTACCACATGTTACATATCAGTATTACAGCTTCAGTATTCTATCGCCTGTTCATTCAGTATATTCTTATCATGCTTGATATCCGTTCACTGAGCGTTATGCTCAGCCGTAGTTCCTTTCATGTTCTAACGACAGGTACACCAGGACGCTCTTAGGATTCTGAGAGCATGTGCATTTGGATGGAAGCTATCCAGACTTTTTACTTTATGCATTTCTTACATTATTCTGCTTTTTGGACATTGTTTAGTCCTTTCCTTCAGTATTTTACTTTTCATGTTTTGGGCTTATGTTTGGATTACCGATGTTTGATTCCGGTATTCCTTTATGGTCAGTTAATGTTTTAGGACATTTACCTTATGCTTTGATGACACGCCATAAATACACGTAACGGTCCACTTATCCAAGTGGGGTGTTACAATTATGGTATCAGAGCGCAAGGTTCGACCTGTAGGCTCTAAAACTTGACCTGTGACTAGTGAGTAGTCACCAGGAACTTCCCAGATTTTGACGTTGTTATCTTTCATGTTTCTCATGCATTTATCAGTCAGTTTTCTCCAGTTATCAATGGGTTTTCTTAAAGTTTTTGACTAAATAAAAGGTTGGTACAGGACTGGCCATATTTAGTCGCATGTGCTTTGCTACGAATTTTGTTTTGGTGAACCGACCCATAGGTATTCACCCTTGTCCGTTCAGAGTTTGTATTGGTAAACCGACCATATGCGTTTACCCTTACTCATGACAAATTCATGTTTTCAGTTAAGTATTACTTGGTGAACCAGCCATAAACGTTCACCATTGTTCAGGTCAAATTTCATGCTTTTCAGTCGAAGGTTGTTTTGTGAACCGATTCATAGTTGTTCACCTTTGCTCATATCATGACATTTCATGAATTTTTGACAAGTATGGATCGACCCAGAATCGTTCATACTTAGTCACATGTCTTCTCCTTCGAATTTTGTGGTTTTAACCATAGTCATCTACACCAGTTGATGTTAAACCTCAGTTGATTATCCTTTTATGTTCTTTGTAACAGTCAGGTTTTCATACTCTCTTGTGAATGTTGTTTTCATGCTGATTAAGTTTCATGTCTCCTTATGAGGATTATGTTTTCAGCAGGGTGATGATGTGTTCATGCTAAGACACGGAAGGATTATAGAAAAATCATGTTTTCATGATAAATCATGGTTGGTCTTCATCAATCATGTCTTCATGCTCACCATTGAAAAAAAAATCGTTTAATCATACTTTCGAGCCTCTATACAACCAGCATTAAGTCTTCGCAGAAATTGCCAGGTTATCATGTTACTCGTTTCAGTTCGGTTGCTAACCGGTTAAATCAGTTTTATTTTCTTTGATCATGTCAGACGATTGACACCAGTACCGATCATATCCTAAAATTTTCATATGTACCCCATGTACAGTATTCCAGGTGTACTTCAGGTACCATTCCAGGTGTACTCAATGTACCGTACGCTCTATGTAATGTTAATCGATCCTTAATCATCTCAAGCGTTTCCACTTGTCGAGATGCTGCTTGTGAGTTGAAGATTTTTACGAGATACTGATGCTACTAAGACTTCGAAGTCCTCACGAAGGCTGATGCTGCTGATACGTTAGAAATTCTACAAGATGTTGATGTTGTTTATACTATGAAGACTCTTCAGAATAAGGACGAAAACTATAAAATTTGAAATTTATGACAAGGATAAACTTCAACCATCAGATAATACCATCTCATCCCATGCTTTTACCTTCTCAGCTAGATGTCACATTTCACTCAGCTAACCGTTCTTTTAGAAGAGTGGGAATCGGAACCTAGTCGGCCACTCAGCAGAATAGTTACATGAATCACGGTTATGATAATGACCGTCATAAATTGACAGAAAAAGCAGTAGTGACAACCACCGTGCTTATAATTTATCAGTCAGTAACCATCGGAACCCCGGAACGGACGTGACCAGAAATACAGAGGTCAGTAGTCTAACCGGTTCCCCAATCCTAGTAGTTACCAAAGTTTTTAACCTTGTTCAGATTCATCTACTAAAACACGTGTCAAGACATCAGTCAAGGCATAGGCCTCAGGTATCTTTTCGGAAGACACATATTAGGACACCAGTCATGGTACACGTCATACGAAACTTTTCTCAAAATACGAGTCAGAACCCATAACTCCAGTATGTTCCTAAACCAGGCCCTCAGTATTTCAGGTACTCTTCAGAAAGGAGTATACCCGTTCTATTATGCCACGCATGAATCAGATCATTAAAATTCAGTCACCACCACTAGATTATTATTCAGATTAAACACATGGTAATCATTATGTGAGGTTACAGACGAACCCACTCAGTGGAAGTCGCCACGTTACTCCACGTATTCCTATGTCAGCTTTATGTAAACCAGGTAGTTATCTGCCTCTCACCCAGAAAGGACTCAACAGTATTACCATATTTACTAAAGCCTTATTTTCAGTTAACGACGAGATCCGTCTTACTAAATCCCCAAATATATTCATTTTATATTTCTGCCAGAAAAAAAAATCAGTACAAGTTGTTTCTTCCTTACATGCGCGTGACTTATCAGTCCATAGTTACGAAGACTTTTAGCTACCAGTTATAAATTCACTTCTAAAATTCCTCGAGTCCATGATCAACAGATTATCCTAAAAATTTCCAGATGTCATGCCAGAAGGTGTTCCAGAAATTCCTTCCTACCCACGAGACATAATTTAACATCGAGCTTGTCTCAAGAACAGAACCTGTTTTCAAAACTCTTATTTGCAGGTCTTTAGCTACGTTAAAAGAGTTGCAGCAATTGCTGCAAGAGTTACCAAAACTAGGCTTTATTCGCCCTAGCGCACCATCGAAAAATTTATCAGATCACCATTCTTAATCGATATTCATTCCACGAATAGAAAGTTTAATTAACCTACTACGAGATGTTTTAAATATTTCCCAGAACAATTTCCGATCATGCTACCATCAATGGTGAGAGAAAGAACATGATGTTTTCCAGACTGCTGTTGCACATATTATAGTCTCTCTAAAGATTTTGATTTTATACTTCTGAACTCCCTAATGCTCCAGCTATATTATGGAATTTATGAATAAATTTTTTTTAATGATTCTCAGACAAAATCGTCAGCGTATTCATTGATCACATTTTGGTCTGCTAAATTCTAGAGAAGAATACGAGAGTCATCTTCTCATAGTTGTATAGAATCTTCGATAGGAGTTATTTTTATACACAGCTTTCCAGATATAAATCTCACTTGAACAAGTGGCATTTCTGAGCCACCACATTTCAACAGAAAGAAATTTCAGACAATCATGCGCAGGTGAAGGCCATCACCTGATGGTCCCAACTGACGCCTATGAACGAAATTCCACCAGAATGTACCAAAATTCCAGGCAGAATTTGATAGAAACAGTATAACGCGTTGAGGCATCTATGTTCATATCTAATACCTTCCATTCCAACAGGTTTAAGATAGAACGTCGTCATACTATCGAGTTATTACTGCCAGTAGAAATTCTGGACCGAAAGGAGACAAGACTCCATGGAGATTGTTATCAGTTTTACCACAGACTCAGAGAAAGTGTGATACTATCTAAGTTATCATTAACCATGTAATCAGCCTGCGCGTTTCTTTCATCCGAAAGGATCACGCAGTAGCAGATCTGCAGAAATTTTAAAATTTAGCAGTAAATCGTACGATGTCAAGTATTCCGGCGACCATCATATCAGACAGAATTCATGTTCACGATCACGTGTATGTTTACGTTTACGTTTATTTTCACTTTCATGTATACGTCTCATCCGCAGAATGACGCTGTTTCAGTTCATCTTTTATGCTATCTCATGATTTAAGCTCACTTTTGTGTTCATAACATTGGTCACGTTCAAGTTCGTGTGCCATTTCGCAATACACGTTTCTCAGTTTATTACCGAATACGGTTACAGAAAGCTTGAGAAATCAGACTCAAGTTTAGCACAACTATTCCATAACCAGGCAGACGTTTCACATCTCAGGCCGTATCGTTTCGCATTCATTCCTCAGTCAGCATACGTTCATGATACATTCTAGTACCACGTTCACAGTATGTTTCGCGTATCACATTCATGATATAATTCATGCTGAGCGTACCTCATATAATTATGAACCACGTTCACAATTGCACACGTTGTACGTTCGAAATTGTTCACGTAGTCGTCCCTATATATTTTAGCAGCTTGCTCAGAATTATAAATGTTAGCTTTTCAGGAATATTATTACGTACCGTTTCATGCATCCTACATGCTATGGCTTATTTCATTCTATCAGACTCAGAGAATCCATCTTAAATATGGAACCAGAAGCTTTTCAGCATCATCAGGACAGGGTCATCAGGACCAAGATTATGTTTATTATGTTAGACCTTTGAAGGAATCGTTTCGAGCGGGAGGCCACTCGAAACGGAGGAGTCCATCTGGACCTCTCATTATCTCCTTCAATAAATTCAGTTATGTTCTTTCAGTCATGTCAGGTTTATATCTATCAGCAGCATTATGTCTTAATTAGAAGACAAATTATCCTTCAGCTTATTTGTCTCAGTTACGTGCTTTCAGTTCTTATAACTTCATCAGCTTATTACCTTTAATTCGAGGACGAATTTCTCCTTTTTAGAGGGGAAGAATTATAAAACCCAGTATGGTCGTATCCTTAATTCGGGGACGAATTATTGTTTTTAGAGGGGAAGAATTGTAAAACCCGTATTTAAAAATCAGAATATTTAAATACGCAGTTTAATTTTAATAAACTATATAAGTACTAATTATTAGACAGAGATATAAACGCAGAAATTAAATACGCTATCCCAGTTTATTTAAATATTACAGATAATATTTATTCAGATAATAAGTATTTAGTCTCAGAAAATATTACAGAGGAATTAATTATTTTACAGGAATAATTAAACGTTAATATTAAATACGAGTAGTCTCAGTTTATTTAAATATTACAAATGAATTAGTATTCAGAAAATAATTATTGAGCTTCATAATATATTACGTATGTATTATTACACGAAAAATAATTATCGCGTTTCTGAAACAAAAACGCGAGAAAATAATATATACATGTATTTTAAAAAAAATAAATAAATAAATAAATAAATAAATAATAAGAAGTAAAGGGGCTGGTTGTTTAGAAAAAGAGAAAAGAGAAAAGAAGTTTGGGCCAAGCCCATGTGAAGAAAATAAACACGGGGGGTTTTCCCTTTTCCCCATCCCACGACAAAAAAAGAAGAAAAACTAGGGTTTTATCCCCATGGTGGCTGCCGACAGATTCGGGAGGTTTCATTCATGTTCGTGTGTTTTGTCATCCCGTCATCAAAGCTCACAGCGGTAATAAGATTCCTTCCCTAAATTTCAGTTTATAACACGGTTGAGATTTAAAAGGATTTTTTTAAAAATAAACGAATTATAGAAATAAACAAGAAAAGGTGTCGGGTTACGATGGATTCAGGGAAAAACCGAGACCAGCAGGTCTCGGTATGGTGTGTGTTTTTGTTTGGCCAGCCGCGACCCAAAAAAGGGACGGCAGTGGTGGTTCGTTGGTGTAGAGCCGAGACTTCAACGTCTCGGTGGTCTCTTTTGTTGCCCAACCTCGAACCGCTAGTCCATCAAGGGTGTTCGGTTTGAAAACAAAAACAAACAGGGTGCGTTTGAGTCTGCAGAAAAATAAGGGTGCGTTTGGGTCTGCATAAACATAAAGGTGCGTTTGGTTTTGTCACAGTGAAAACGGTGGGAAATATAGACTAACAGTGGGAATTTAATGTAGGCAGTGGGAACTCTAATATAATGAAAACAGTGGGAACTGTGTATAACTAGCAGGGGGAATTTAGTAAGGAAAACAGTGGGAACTGTGTATAACTAGCAGGGGGAAGTTATTAAGGAAAACAGTGGGAATTATTTTAGTTTGGTTAAAGCACTTTATAAATAAGTTTTTATATTTTAAAAATAAAGTTAAATATATTTATTATTTTGTTTATTTAATTAGTAAGACTAAATCGATTTTAGCTTTGTCCTTTTAAAAGTCGGATTTAATTTATGATTTAATTAATGACTTATTTCAGAAAAACTAAATTTGGGAATCTTTCTAATTCAGGAAACTTTCTATTTTTAACAGATTTCTATTTTTAGTAATATCATAAATTCAGAAGACCTGTTATCAGTAATCGACAATACAGGAATACACTTATCAGTAACATTTGAACTGTCGGAATTATCAGATTATATACCTATAGTATTATAAGTATAAAATAAATCGAGCCAAGAATAGTTAAAATCATTAATAATAAAGGGATATCAGTCAACTTATTTTCGCGTCCATTATTTATGTAGTATTCGTGAAGTCAGATTCGATCCGTCGGCTTTCAGTCTTATTTCAGTACTGGACACAAGGTACGGGTTTCTGTCCTTTCAGTAAGGACTTCCTTTCTATGCATGATTAGGATTCCCCGTTTTCAGCCAAATGTTTTCCCCAGTATATGTTTAAGTTTATCAGTAATCACGTTAACAACTAAATAAATTGCCTGAGCATTATATACAAGCACGACCAGTTTATGTACTAGTTACGGAGGTACCGTAACCACGGCACTAGAGGCACCGGTGTCGTGACTCACATGCAGGAGAGTGATATCCTGCATCGTCCCACTCAGCTCAGCTTGGCCATTTTATCAGTATTATTAGTGGGGCGTATGGATTCATCCTAGGCTTATATGTGTTACAAGTTATCAGGGTGAATGTGGTGTGTGCTCTACATCCTTCACATTGGAGCTGATCCCTCCACCCAGCACAGTTATTTAGAGGTCACCCCTCTATAGCATGACGAGGTCACCCCTCCAGTTATTCATGCACGGTTGTTACAACACGTGACCTATATAAGCTCTGGCAAATTAAAATACAGTAAATGCATGTTTTCAGAATTAATAGTTATATTTCAGTATCAGTGTATATGAACCAGGTTTCTCAGATTTTATGCAGAGTTCTACCACATGTTACATATCAGTATTACAGCTTCAGTATTCTATCGCCTGTTCATTCAGTATATTCTTATCATGCTTGATATTCGTTCACTGAGCGTTATGCTCAGCCGTAGTTCCTTTCATGTTCTAACGGCAGGTACACCAGGACGCTCTTAGGATTCTGAGAGCATGTGCATTTGGATGGAAGCTATCCAGACTTTTTACTTTATGCATTTCTTACATTATTCTGCTTTTTGGACATTGTTTAGTCCTTTCCTTCAGTATTTTACTTTTCATGTTTTGGGCTTATGTTTGGATTACCGATGTTTGATTCCGGTATTCCTTTATGGTCAGTTAATGTTTTAGGACATTTATCTTATGCTTTGATGACACGCCATAAATATACGTAACGGTCCACTTATCCAAGTGGGGTGTTACAAGCACAACACCTCTTGAAATTATCCACGTCGACTAAGCACGTGACACTGAGTACAACAATGTAACCCCTTTAAGTGATAGTTATCCGAGTCATCAACCATCCACCCCGAACCAGGAAACCAGATAAACAAGTCTTCATTCTAAGATTAAGCACGAGCAAGTTATCTTTGAAAGATAAAATAAGTTAACGCCTTCAAAAAATTCGTCTCCAACTTCGAATAATTTATACCCGATCAAACGAATCCGTAGCCACTAAAAAAATCGCCAAATTTTTCTTTGGTCACGTAAGAATAAATTTTTCTTTGAGCTACTATTTAGTAAATTGTCGGAGTGACCAAATCTTCCTAAATACGTAAAAACGTATTTCCAACAAATTATATATAATTTTTTATATATATTTTTTTAAAACCAACTAGCTTAGCTCTGTTTGCTACAAAATTGAACTAAGTGGTTTCTTTGGGGGAGGTTTCCTGGTGGTCTCAAGGCCCTCTCATGTGGAACGGATAAGGAGTTTAAAATAACTAGGCTTAGGGTTCAAAAAAGACATTCTACCGCTTGGATGTCATTGCACGACTCGACCTACTAACCCCTAACATTTACCGCTCTAAAAAATATATAATCTTTTTAAACGTGATTGAAAATAAATAAATAAAAAATTCATCGAAATTTATACATGTGCCTCTTTATAGAATCGCGATAGTGTATTTTTTGTCGCTTGACAATTTACCATTATGAGAATTTAATTTTTTTTAAAGAGATGAAAAGATGGTTTTTTTTATTTTTAATGAAAAACAATTAAATATGATTGCTTTATTGAATATATGTTAAACTAAGAACCTACGTTAATCTCAACTATATTCTCAGATATGTATTCATCAATCCTGTAACGTGGTTTAAAAAAAGGTTTATCCTCTATTATAATCAATGAGTATTATATAAAATAAATCTTCCGATGTTAACATGTGTAAGATATATATACGTATTTAGGACACCAAGTTTTATTTAGTGACTTTAGTATTGACATGGGCCACAACAAATTCGTCGTTGGGTCGGTCAAACTCTAAAAATATCAAAAATTAGTTTCGTTTAAGTTTTCTCTTAAGAAAAATGATTCCCGCTACAAATATAATTGATACACAAATGTATTTTTATAAATGATTTACGGAACGAACCCGCCCATTGGGCAGGTTACGCCGCTAGTATATATATATATATATATATATATATATATATATATATATATATATATATATATATATATATATATATATATATATATATATATATGACTTGTCTGTGTGACAAGCTTGAGATGAGTAAAATTCTTGTGTTCAAATGATGATTTGTAAAACCTATAGACTTGCTCAACCGTTGTGTTGATGATTTTAAGCATGTATTTTGAGTAATCAAGATGGATAGCAGCGGAGCATGCGAGGAGGGAGTTGGTGCTTACTTGTCTAATGTTTCATATTATTTTTCCATCCGTTGAACTGAATAAATG
Organism: Glebionis coronaria; assembly: GCA_025667525.1. Lineage (NCBI taxonomy): Eukaryota > Viridiplantae > Streptophyta > Magnoliopsida > Asterales > Asteraceae > Glebionis > Glebionis coronaria. The sequence goes on from JANFOE010000546.1 coordinate 128,216, forward strand.
ACTTTTAGGTATTTGATGAATGTGATGTATTGGTAATGGTTTTTGGGACCAGACGCTACTCTGATTTTATATAAATATATATTGGGATGGGAAACTCTTTAGACAAGATTGTATATTATTTTAACGTCTCTTTTAGGTCGTTTTCTATGATTGTGTGTGATGTGCAATGAGTAGCGCCCCAAAGTGGTATTCCGCTGTGTGGTATTTTGGGGGTGTTACAAAATGGTAATCAGAGCCACAAGTTATGGAGAACTAGGTCGATTTTGAAAAACCTAAACTATAACTTTGGTGTGTTCTAAAAAGTTTTAAGCACGCAACTACTCCGCATGGATCTGGTAAGGCTATTCTTGCATTACTTTATGATTGATTGTGATTATGTGAACCTATGTGTATATAAGAATGGTAGTATCTATATGTATGATCATACTATGGTATTTAAAGGCATTGCACTCGAAGCAATGGTCCTTGAATGATTGTCGTAAATTTTATAATGCGGGTTTGTATCAGATTTGGCCTCATCGCCAGTCACTAATCTTGATGATTGTGTATTATCTAAATACGAGTGTGAATCTCGTTTGATACTTTGAGTATGTATATATTGTTTTGTAATCTATCGCATATCGACTTGTTTAAGTTCGATTGTTATCACCGTGTCGTAATGTGCCGTTCTAGGACATCTCTTTTTGAAACGTAATTGATTGATGTGATATTAGCATCCCGAGTACTTCTTATGATTTTGAAGTATCAAATATTCGAGGCGACATCTTCTATGTAATGCGACGCGTGATTTGATTTTTATATGATTACGTTTCATTGGCGAAAAGGAGGATGCCAATGTTGGACCTAAGGTATATATATCCTAATCAAATATATATAGTTTTGGTACAACAAAAATATGCTCATAGTAGTCATTCGGTTGAGTGACTTAATACCTTGTATCTAAATGGAATGGGACATTTAGATATAGATATTTTAACTCGCCCAACTATGAGTTGTTTAAGTTTGACTTATTTAAATGGATTACGACATTTGAATAAGAAAGTTTTAAACCACTGGACCTTAGATTATCGTGTTTTCCTTATTCAGATGGAATGGGACGTTTGAATACGGAAATCATGATGTATGTTTATTGACACCTTATACTTACTATGGTTTGTAATTTGGATATGATTTTGTGTTGAGAGATAGTAATACTTGAGTAAGATGACTTATAATTGTCTTGTTGAAATGGATTGGGACGCCTTTTTATTTGAACAAGAAAGTTATAAGTTCCCAAATCATAAATTTATAAACTCTTGTATACATGGAAAGGGACGCCTTTTGATGTATACAAGGAGTTATATATGAGTGGGCCCAAGTGTGTCTAGCTCGATTTGTGAATGTTTGGTTTGTGTACGTCTTTCTTCGAATCCCGATTCGTTCTTAAGAATCTGTTGGGACTTAGAGATCTTGAGTTGATATGACAAAACAAGATGAAGGACTTAATAATAAATAGTTAGCTTAGTAAGTAAGCTAGGGTTGTGATGTAACCCTAGTACCTCTATTATATAAAGAGGGTTAGGCACACATGGTTATTCACTGATTCATATACAATGTAAACTAAAGGTGTGTGTGCGTCCTCCTGGTGTCAAGCCTATAAGGCACCAGGAGCTAGTAGTTAGTATTATTTTATGAATAAGAAAGTCTTGTTCATAACTTTGATTGTGTTTGTTATTATGTTCCGCTGTGCATTACAATCATTGTTATATATCCCAGATGAGTCTAGATCCTAAGACTCAACAATTGGTATCAGAGCTTGTTGGCTCTCGATCTGGTTGATCTACAAGGTTTTCGTTAGTATTTTCTGTTTTTAATAAATAATGTTGCTGATCTAGGGTTTTTCCCAACAAACCCTAGATGATTCTTGCTGCCACTCATATTGATGTTGCTACTGGTTGCTGAATGATCATACTGGTTGTGGGGAGTTGGTTTTACAATCAACGATGAACCCCGTATGATCTTTGATAATGATGGTTGTTTCAGAATAAAGGTTTCCATAGGAGATTCGATGCAACTAGGTTTTTTTTTTTGCAAACCCTAAATTCTGGATCACATCTTGGTTGCTGCTGTTGCAATTAATCAGAAAAAGAAGAGCAGATTCGTGGTGATGATGTTTTCTGCTAGCTTTGGTTTTTGGTGTACTTCATCTAAACCTTAGATTACTTACTATCATACCTGCCAAACAAGAAATTCATGTTTAGGGTTTCTTTTGTTTGAAACCCTAAGCACTCAAATTGATTGGTGTCCATTCTTCTTAGGCAGCAGACGAAAAATGATAAACAGATGGCTGCTGTTCTGGTCTGACTCGTGGTTGTCAAAAGAATGATGATTTAAGGTGTTCTCATGTGGTCCAAAGCAGAAACCCAGGTTTTGTGTTGCTTTTGGAAGATGAGAAAGGACGCAGAGGAGCAGACAAGGACGTGATATAAGTTGTTATGACTTTGGTGGCTGTTACTGGTAACTCAAGTTAGAAGGACATGGGATTGCATAGCACCATTGGTTGAATTGAAAGGTGCTTTGGCTCAGATGGACGTTTGTTTATGTTCTGCTGGTACAAGACGACGAGTTATAGAGATTGGACAACAGGAGTGCTGATGTGTTCCCTGTTGAAATTACTAAAAATCATGACTTGTACTGGTGGATCATGCTATGCAAAAACACGTGATTTCCCACAGCAGTACAGGTATATGTTTCGTAGATTGGTGAGGCTGGGTACACACAAAGGTTGCGTGATTTTAGCAGTCGTTCTTCACAAAAACGTATGCTCATTATTTACTTGCTAAAATATTCGGATTACCTTCTCTGATTTTCTTGGCTCATAACGTGGGAAACTATTCAAGATATTTTTGGCAGCTATTCCTATTGTTAAAATCACACGATTGTTCCTCCTTGATTTTTGGAGTATTGTTACACGTGAGGGTGTAGTACAGATTGGCTGGCATAAAGGTCCGCTATATGGTTGATAAAATCCACAAGGTATTTAATTATGGAAGTTATTATCTGTATATACTTCCTGCTTTATTGGAGATTGCTTGCATTATTTCAACAGACCCTCAAATCATTTATATGAATGCTGACTACATGGAAATAATAGACGTGATTTATAACCTATTGATTCCTGGTTTTTCGGCAAACATATATTTTTCCCTGATTCTTAGGGAGTTATTTATTGTTGGTATATACGGGAATGAATAAGTCATGATTTGAAGGGGGATAGACACGGGTTGATGGCTGATTTCTGGGAGGTATGGTTATTCAGATTTGGTAAAAATGTGTGAATTAATTTTAAGCTTAATATGAAATTCCTCAATTTTCGGGAATGAAGTTATGAGGTCCAAGGCATGTTGAGGTTCCCACATGTGTGATAAACCGTGTGATTTAAACAAGCAGTTATGACCCACAGTTATTTATGGAAGTTATTCGTGACAGTTGGTGTGTCGCTAAATGTTTGGAGGGAAAATAGTGTTGATATCAGCAACAGCTTCAGCGACAGCTTCGTGACAGCATAAAAAAAAGAGAGAAAAAAAAAGGAAAAAAAAGAGAGGGTTTTGAGATGCTACTGGTAGGGTTTGGTTATGTTATTCCTACTGGTGAACTATTTGCTTCTCCTGGTTGGTTATTTCTTGCTACTGGTTGTTTCCTCCTGGTCGATTTCTACTGGTCGGTTCCTCCTAGTTGGTTCCTCCTGGTCGTTTCCTCCTAGTCGTTCCTACTGGTGATCTTGAACAATGAAGAGGTATATTGTTATTTCAAAAGTTCGGTTTATGCTATAATTCTTGATTGGAACAGTTACACGCTCTTTTACAAATATTTGGGGGGCATATGATACCATACAGTTCATGATATGATCATCACAAAATTAGCATGATCATAAGCATCGAGTGGTTTCTGGTTGATCCGTCAGAGCTCACTGAGACTATCGGCCATTACATGTGATCGCCATGCATATATTGATTACAAGAATTATACAAAGACATTTTATTACATGTTATTGTAATAAGCATGTCTTTTTCACACTGAATGAGTGGATGATCTGTACTACTGAGTTTAAGATGCAAGAGATGGTTAGCTTATGGTTCCTACTGGTGAGTTATGGTTTCTTGACGAAGACAGTTGATTATTGCTTATTTTATGTTGGAGTTGATTTTCACAAACTTGTTATCTTCTTATATCTAATTAGGTTAGCAATACACCTTGTCTTTGGACTAAATATATTGTTACAGCATACAACTGGCTCATAGTTGTGAAGGTTACCAGTTCCCATGTACCAAAAACTGTTGGTGAGCAATACACCTTATCGTTGGATTAAATATATTTTTATAGCTAACAACTGGCTTATAGTTGTGGGGGTTATCAGTCCCATGTAATAAAAGCTGAGATGATATAAGACACAAGTTTGGGATATTTCACTTCTTCATAAAATTTGTTATACTTGATTTTCTTCATCAGTGATCTCTCCAAGGAAGCCTACTGGATTCGACATGCATTTCTTAAGGGGAAGACGATCCCTTTTGAGTTGATGTGACAAAAAGGGGAAGAATGCATGGATCGAGGGGAAGCTTAGCCTTCATCTATATTAGCTTCAGGGGAAGCTTGTGCTTACTGGTTTTGTCAAATCAACTAGGGGAAGATTGTTGGGACTTAGAGATCTTGAGTTGATATGACAAAACCAGATGAAGGACTTAATAATAAATAGTTAGCTTAGTAAGTAAGCTAGGGTTGTGATGTAACCCTAGTACCTCTATTATATAAAGAGGGTTAGGCACACATGGTTATTCACTGATTCATATACAATGTAAACTAAAGGTGTATGTGCGTCCTCCTGGTGTCAAGCCTATAAGGCACCAGGAGCTAGTAGTTAGTAGTATTTTATGAATAAGAAAGCCTTATTCATAACTTTGATTGTGTTTGTTATTATGTTCCGCTGTGCATTACAATCATTGTTATATATCCCAGATGAGTCTAGATCCTAAGACTCAACAGAATCGTTCAGTGCTGTCGTCATTATGTTGATCGTCGATTATCATTTATGTAAAAGTAACCTGTTGGACTTCTCTCGAGTTATGATTGATTCCGATGGACCATTTCTATGTGTCTCGATGATCGCGAGCTTTATAAGCAAATTGTTAAGAACCGTTGACTGTTCCGAGAATAGGCGACTTGCTTAAGCGTCACCAGGATTTATGTGTGTACTTACGGATTGACTGAGGATCAAGTTATCAGCGACAACTTATCGTGGATGTGAAGATTTTGTAAATTTACTTGCTACTATCGAAGGGTCACTGAAGACTTTTCTTGATGACGAAACTCTTGGGGCTAGTATGACGAACTAAAACCGAGGAATATGATGCATCACCTTGAGCACTGAAGTTTAAATTATTGGGACGCCTTTGTACGATGAACGCTGAAGCAGAAGTTAGTGGGACGCTTTTGTACGTTGAACACTGGAGCAGAACTTAATGGTATACCCGATATGTTGTGAATCATCGCCAACGGACCGAATTTCTTAATGATTGGAATTAATAAATTCGTTATCACTTTGAGGAGTATGTTGAAGCCGACACCGCAACTGAAAGAATTTGGAAATAAAGTTGTATTATCAAAGGGTTCGTTCAAGGTTTTTCTTGATGATCAACGGTGGAGATTTGTATTTGATATTTATGTTTGACCTTTATTTCTTTATGCATTTATGTGGTATGTGATCTACTCTAATGACCGTAAGTTGTGAGAACTTGAGACGGCAGTGTCCAATGACGTCCGATCATGGAGAACACGTACCATGTAATGTCTTTTTGACTTTGAATGACGATGCTTATTGAGACTTTGAATGCGCATGGGCGAAATTGAGATGGTGTCTTTGTATTATCTTTTGTGTATGGATCCGAGTGTGAACACTCCGATGACGAAAATATTTTCTTGTTATTTCTTTTTGATATATGTCCATGGCGATCCGGCCAATGGATATCCTTTAATTTGCAATCTTCCTTTTAACTGGACTTACCCAAAAATCCTGTCATCTATTTTTTCCGTCGAATGAGCTTCGCGAAATTCATAAAAATTTAATGTGTCAAGCTTGAAGGATTGATTGGTGTATAAGGATTTATTCATCCCCTTTAGGTGGGATACAACTTGACGACAAGGTGTGTTTTGTAAGAAGAACCAGTGGAGATCGTGGATCGAGATTCACGTGGGATCGTGAGAGCTTCCTTAAAAGGAAGTGCCCTTATATTTCCTAGTAGAACGAAATACGAGTATGAGGCGAGGTAAGCGTCGGGACGTCGCTCCATAAAGGAGGTGATAATATAATAACTCGAACTTAAACGTCATTAATTTATCCTAATTATGTAACGGATATTAAATTTCTAGGTGAATGTAAGTATTGTAATGTTTGATGGTTTAAGTTGAAACCGGTGATTAGCCTTTATTTGATGTTTTGACGAATGGAATGTATCCATTAAATAATCGAGAAGACGACGAATGCCATAATTTAGCCGTGAGAGCTATTATTTTTATTTTTAGTATTTTTCGACTTGTGGTCGTATTCGGTTGTAAACGAGTCGAAAGCGTGTTCTTATAATTCGTTATGCATTAATTTAATTATCGGGCTCGAGATTTAATTTAAAATGAATTTTAATTGGTAAAAACCGGGCCGAAGCCCTTTTGTCTTGGTTCGTACCCGTGGCGCAACACTGAACAAAACACACCCTTATTTTATTTTTATGATGTCTAGAAAAACTTGTTGCCAAACACCCCCTTACTCACTATTATCACTACTCAAAAACAAAAACACGGATATACACTTACCATAACTTTAAGGAAAAAAAAAGATTTGTTATTCATTGTCTCTGGTTCGACTCAGAAACAACAACCATGTATGATCCCAAACTTAGATCGATTAGCTTTGTGTATACGAGATTAGATCAAGTAATACACGTAGAGAAACCTTTGTATATGCTTTATGAATCTAAGTGTTATGCGGAATTTAACACTTAAACAAGAACACACAAGATGTAAACAAACTTTCACTTTGATTATGAATATCAAACTTGCTTACAATGAAAGATGTTTACGAACGAAAACTTATATGAACACTTATATTGAACATTAACCTAAAGGCCTTCTTCTATAGACATAAGAAGCCTTGTACAATAATCTACGTATCAGCTATTCTAGGTAAAGATAATTATAGAAAATACATTGTCGTTTCTATCCTTACTAGAAGTATTCTAGAATATAATAAACGTGTAGATTATATCTTCCATCAGTGCTTGTCTTCAATGTGTCAACGCTTGACTTTAACTTGTCAACGCTTGAGCTTTCAGCGCTTGTATTCCTCTTGTCAATGCTTGTTTTGTTCTTGTCAGCGCTCAAGTGATATGGCCTTAATTTATTCCCAACAATCCTCCCCTAAACTTGATATCCACTCTTATGATCAAGTTTCTGAATAAGCATTAAGGACTAGGAGGAGTCTTACAAACCTTCTCATATTGGTAATGAATAAATCTGATCAAATCTTTTGCCACGTCACTTGAATAATCTATTTCCAGCTGAGTGTCCTTCATCTTTTCCAAAATAGCCTTGGATATGAAATACTGAGCATCCACAAGTAGATACTCAGCAAACTTTGTAGAACTCAAATGGTATACACCAGCAGCTGAATATAACCTCCATTGAAGACCACTGAGGTCATCTTCAAGATCCTTCCATATTGCAGGATCCTCATCTTTTGGTCCACACATTCTTTTGAATGTGGTCCAAAGTTTTATTCCATTAGCTGAAGTTGGTGCTTCAGCCTCATACTTGGTCTCCAGCAACCTCCAAAGGTCCACCAAGTCTTCTCTATCACAACTTGCAAACAAAGATATGAGAGTGGTAAAAGTGTGTACCTCTTTGCCAAATCTGCCAATCTTCCAGAACCCACATTCATCTTCCTCATAGCTCACAATTGGGTTCCTGGAATCTAATGGTAACACTTGCACCATATCTGAAGCTTCTAATGGGGAGAGCTTGAGGCTCTTTCTTATAACTGCTTCACTTGGATATAGTGGATCCATATCTTTTGGAAACTCAAATTTAATTCCCTTCTTCACTGGCCTGGGAACCATCATAGCTTTCTTGATTTCCATTTCTTTTGCAAGTTCCTCCTTTCTTTCATCTGAAAGAAGTCTGAGAGTGTTTGCTTCTTGCACTCTCAGCCAAATGGGATAAGCCCTGTTTTCCAACTCATCAAATGTCAAAGCCTTCAACTTCTGATATGTCCATCCAACTCCATGACATCTGAGCAACATAAAGTAGAGCTCCCTTCTATCCCTTTTTAACTCTGAGAGAATATTGCTTGCCTTGTGTTTCAAAATTACCTTACAATCCTTCTAAACTCTAAGAAGAAGCTCCAAACCCCATATTTGATCTGAAATGGTCAAGTCTGGATTATCCATGCATCTTTGTTCCCAAGCATTGTACATTTGAACCACCTCTGGCATGTCAAAGTCAACCTGCAATTTCAATTCTCTCAACTTCTCTTTGGCCAACTCATCTCCATACTCAAGCCTTTCAGGTTCTATAATCGTTACACTTGAGTCTGAGCTAGCTCCATCACTTTCTTCTTCTGAAGTCACAACAAATGGTGACTTTTCCTTTTCATCTTGTTCCATCATTTGTGCAGCCAATCTTCTATCAAATTCAACTTGAGCTGCATCCTTTGGAACAATCTCTTCTACCATTTTACCCTTACCCTTATCTGATGGTGCAATGGTTGGTAAGGTAGATGGTAATACCTGAGTAGAAACTTCCTTGATGATAGATGATGACTGGGATACATCACCTTCATGTGCAGGTCTGTCAACGCCCAAATTTATCCTATCAGCGTCCAAATTTTCCTTGTCAACGCTCAAATATCTTCCCTCAGCGCCTTGTGTAACCTCTCTCAACATAGCTGTAAATGATAAATTTAAGTTGGTGGGAGAGACTAAGGACGTATCAAAACCTGGTTGTTTCTTCAAAGTTGTAAGGGCCTCAGCAACATCCATTGATTGACCATCCTGGCTGCCCTTATCACTCAGATTTATTCGATCTTCCTCCCCTTTGGAAGATTCCTCCATACCCCTCCTAGCACGATCACTTTCCAAAACAACAATCCTCTCCCTCAATTGCTTGAGTTCAAGGACTTGTGAGCTGACAATATGTACTAAGTCTGCATTTTGCTTTTGCAAGCTTATGCAGACTGCCGTCAATTCCAAAAGAGTCATTGGTTCCAGTCTGCCCTCTTCTAAAATGGGGATTTGACCTCCCAAGTCAGATTCATTGGGCAAGGATGAGGACTTAATGATGGTGGGACTGCCTTGGCCAGCTTCTAAGCCATAACCAATAGTCCCAGCCTCATCCAGGTCACCAGCCACACTTGTGGTGGTGGTTCTCTCTGCTACATGGCTAGGTCCACCAGAGGAGAACACTCCAGTAGTCCTTTGGCGTTTCATCAACCTATATTCAGGGGGTGTGGAAGATGGTGTGGAAGAATGGGTAGATGTGGGTTGGTTAAGGGGTGTTTGGGATTGTGAAGGTTGTGTGTCAGCGTTGGAAGTGGGCACATCAACGCCAACATTTGATGTGTCAGCGTCAAAGGGTTCTTGGTCAAGTTGCATGTGTTCAGGTGAAGGTAAAGGTTCAGGAATGGGTTCAAGTTGTGGTAGAGGGTCAATTTGAGGTTGGGGGTCTGGTTGGGGTTGTGCTGCTGTAATAACAGCAAGCATGGCTTGGGTTAAAGGTAAGTATCTATGGGGTGGTGAATCCATCTTCATAAAAATAGCTTTCTTTTGCTCAAGGATCTTATAAAAATCATTATGATCCCTTGAGCAGTAACCTTGATCATCAAAAACCATTTGCAGAAAACGCGGATAAGCTAAAGTCATTTTTGTCCCCTTGTTTTTACACATCCCCTCAAAAATCATTTTAGAATAGTTATATTTTTGCCCTGTTGCAATGCACACAATAGCACTGGCAATGGATCTATTGATCTCATTGTGTGCATTACATTTGGGACTCAAACATTGAAGGAGGACGTGTATGAGGTACTTCCAGGCTGGGGGAAATTCCTGCTTATGATACTTATTAAGAGTACCTTCATCAGGAAAAGGATATCCCAAAGCCCTAAGCCCTTGTTCTATTTCATTTATGGGAAGGGTGGCTATACCATCAACATCATCAAGATGCAAGGCTTGGCGTACCAAGGCCTCAGTAACCACCCAAGATCTCCCATGAACAATAGAAGTCAATGTGGTCACTCCATTAACTGTTGAGGAACTGACAGTGTCCCAAAACTGCTTAATGTGTGTGACTGGAATGAGTGGTGCATGAGAAAGAGCATACCTTAATGGGGATGCGTTCAAATACGCCACCATTTGTGTGTATTGGGGAAACAGAGCATCATCAGCTTCAAGATAAGCAATCATGTTGTGTTGTGATCTGAACCCCAATTCCAATTCTGCTGGTTTAAACTTTGGTGCCATTGATGAAAGCTGTTAATTTTAAGTGAAGAAGATGAAGTTGATAAGAGAAAATTGTTAGACAAGAATTATAGATACCTTGTTTAAAATAGGAGCCAAATTTATAGGAGAAAAAGAATGCATGTGATTGGCCCAAAAATAGGCAAAGATTTTCAAAAATCAATCATGAAAATATTGAAAAAGTTATAAGTTATCTCATGCATTAAATAAAAGTAACAACTCCTAAAATTACGGCTTGAAAATATGTCAAAAAGTAACAACTGGGTAGGTCCAATTGAGTGTCAACGGTCAAAAATAACCCATCAACGCCCAACGGCTATAATCTTGTCAATGTTTGCCTAAAGCCATGTCAGCGTCCAATTTGGTCACAACAACGCTTGGAAAATTCTTGTCAGCGTCCAAAAATAAAAATATTTTAAAAAGTGAAAAATGACCTTAACAAGTAATTTATCCTAGAGAAGATAACCAAAAGATGATAATTATCATAGGGCGGCAAGCACTGTCCAGTTATGCACACTTGCATAAGCAAGATAGACATAACAGTCCTCTAGTGTCCCTTGCTAACCAAAACTCTTAACAACAAAGTTACCTTATAAAATCCTTGTTACTCCCAGGTAAATCCCATATCAAAATCATTCCCAAGTCTCCCAACAGACCACAACCAATTCTAGGCCAAAAATGTCTTGGCAGCATGCATAGTATATCAACTTTGCATGCTACAGTGCCTCATGATTTAGTAAAACTAACTCATACTCACCTGTGGACACAATCTAGAATTGTGATAAGAGTATCATATGGATACCCAAACATCCTAAAGGTTCCTAAGACCTCCCCTTAAACTATGATATAAAAAGTTTGCTAAAATCATGCATGAACATAAAAAATTTATGTCAAGATAGGAATGAAACATTCCAACCATCATCCATAAATAAAAACTTGTCCAAATGCTTCTCCATTGATCCATAAGCAAATCTGTATCCAATGGTATACTGCTAACACCATCTGCACATTTAGATTGAAAACCACAAAACTAACATTGTTGCTGACAACGTCCCGATAACACATGACAGCGTTGAGGGAAGCTTTGTCAGCGTTAGACAATTATATTGCTGACAACGTTATAAAAACAGTTATCAGTGTTCAAGTAACCTTTGTCAGTGTTAAAAAAATATATTGGAAAATCTAAATCATCAATAAAACCAACAATAATAATGCATCATCCTGTACATACTTTTACAAAAAGAATCCAAAACACATATTATGTGAGATTAACCATTCCAATACTTGTTACCAAGTATTGAAATCTCCCAGCATCAAAAGGTTTAGTTAATAAATCTGACACATTTTCCTCAGTGTCAACCCTATCTGGTTGTATTAAACCTTTCTCAAAGCAATCTCTTATAAAATGGTGTCTAATTTCTATGTGTTTAGTTTTAGAATGATGTACAGGATTCTTAATGATGCATCAAGTACTATTATTGTCAACAAATATCTTAGTATGCATGAAATTATACCCATAGTCCAACAGCTGGTTCTGAATCCACAACACTTGGCCACAACATGCAGCTGCAGCCACATACTCTGCTTCAGTTGTAGAATTAGCCACCACTGTTTGTTTCTTGCATTGCCAAGATATTAACCTGCTCCCAAGAAACTGACATCCACCAGTTGTGGATTTCCTATCAAACTTATCACCTCCATAATCACTATCTGAATATGCAATCAGCTCCAATGGTGAATCCTTTGGGTACCACAAACCAAGACTAGGGTAGCATCTTAGGTACCTAAAGATCCTCTTCACAGCATAAAGGTGACATTCTTTGGGAGTCACTTGATGGCGTGCACAAGCACACACAGCAAACATGATATCAGGTCTGGAAGCAGTAAGATACATCAAGGATCCAATCATGGATCTATAATGCCTGACATCAACATCTTTCCCATCTCCAATCTTTCCCCAAGGGTGTTCTCTATCCATAGGAGTAGTATCCCTCTTTTCATGTGGAGAAAAGCCAAACTTCTTCAAGATCTCAGCAACATATTTGTCCTGGGAGATGAAGATACCATCCTCTTTCTGCTGAACTTGTAAACCAAGAAAGAAGTTCATCTCCCCCATAGCACTCATCTTGAATTTGTCTGTCATAAGCTTGGAGAAATCCTCACTCATCTTTGGATCAGTAGACCCAAAAATGATATCATCAACATAGACCTGCACAAGCAACACATCCTTGCCTTTCTTCTTTGTAAATAGTGTCCGATCTATGGTGCCCTTCTTGAATCCATTGTCCACCAAATAGGTAGACAAAGTACCATACCATGCTCTAGGGGCTTGATGAAGGCCATACATAGCCTTTTTGACTCTATACACTTTGTCTGGATGCTCTGGATCCTCAAAACCAGGAGGTTGCATTACATATACTTCTTCAACAATGGTTCCATAGAGGAAAGCACTCTTGACATCCATTTGATAGACTGTGAAACCCATGCAGGAGGCATAGGCTAGAAAAATCCTAATAGCTTCAATCCTTGCAACTGGTGCAAAGACCTCCTCATAGTCTATCCCCTCCTCTTGTGTATAACCTTGACCCACTAACCTTGCCTTGTTTCTGACCACAATACCTCTTTCATCTCTTTTGTTCCTTAGAACCCATCTTGTCCCTATAGGTCTGACATATCTAGGACAATCAACCAGCTCCCAAACATCCTGAATTGCAAATTGGTGAAGCTCATCCTGCATTGCCTCCACCCAACTTGGTTCTTTGAGAGCATCAAATATTTTCTTGGGTTCTTCTTGTGACAGAAAACATGCAAACAAAATGCTTGCACAAGAGGGGTATCAACCTTCTTGTGTATATTGGCAATAAACCCACCAAGACCTTGATGAGATCTTCTTGTCTGAACTGGAGTCATAATATCACCAATGATCTGAGATGTGGGGTGATTCTTCATTGTGGAAGTGAGAACCCCTCCTTCAAAAAGTCTGGTGTCCTCAACCTCACGCTCCATGTTGCAGATATCTTCTTCATCAGACTCTCTTTGATCAATGTGAACTTCTTCAAGAATATTGGAAGGTCCACCTTGTTCAAAACTGGAAGAGAAAAGATGCCCATAAGTGTTGTCAACGTCTGAATCTTGGTTGTCAGCGTCTGGGCTAACAGCGCTTGAAATGTTGTTGTCAACGTCTGAGCCATCAACGTCTGAATTGGTCTTGTCAGCGCTAGATTTGCCTTTGTCAGCGCCTGAAGAACCATGCATGTTTGTATCTGGTGGTATTTGAAAACCACCATTATCTTGTCCAGCAGCAGCAGCAGCAGCAAAAGCATATGTCCAAATGGGAATTGTGACATATTCTAATATAGGAGATGCCTTTTCTGCTTGTGATCCAACCCTCTCATTAACCTGTGTACCTGAAACATTAACAACTTGTTCCTCCACAACATTTGAAGTTACCTTCACAATGTCTGGATTAGTGACAGGCATATAATTTAAAGTTCTAGATAAGGGTTCCAAATCAAACAACCAATTAGGACCACTTTCAGGATCACTAGGTTTATTCTCTAAGAACCTAACATGTACTCTCTCAACTATACGTTTGTCCTCTTTAAGATAAACCCTATAACCCTTGCTCTAGACTGAATACCCCATGAAATAGCCCTCATCACCTTTTGCACTAAATTTCCCTAAGGCATCACTAGTATCCAATACTACTACATGACAACCAAAAGGTCTGAGAAAACCAATATTAGGTTTTCTTCCCCAAAGTAATTCATAAGGTGTTTTGTTCTGAATTTTGTTAACCAATGCTCTATTTTGCACATAGCATGTTGTATTAACAGCCTCAGCCCAAAAGGCTATTGGAAAGTGAGCATCAGCCAACATTGTTCTGGCTGCTTCAATTAGGGTTCTATTTTTCCTCTCAGCAACCCCATTTTGTTGTGGGGTTCTAGCAATACTAAATTGCCTAGTAATTCCTTTCCTGGCACAGAAATCATCTAGCTTCTTGTTCCTAAATTCTCCACCATTATCACTCCTAAGCATTTTAACCTCATTGCCAGACCTCTTCTCAATCTGAGTGATAAAATCAATAAGAACATCAGCTGTGTCACTCTTCATAGCTAGAAAGAATGTCCAAGTAAATCTAGAGAAGTCATCTGTGACAACAAAGCAATACGACTTACCATTCAAACTTTCTATATTTGTTGGACCAAAGAGGTCCATGTGAAGCATATGAAGAGGTCTGGAACTAGTATGCACCTGTTTGGACTTGAATGAGACCTTGTGCTGCTTGCCTTTAAGACATGAAACACAAGAGTGGTCATTGTGGAAGGCCTTCTCAGGCAAACCATCAACTAAACCAAGCCTCACAAGTCTATTTATATTTTTAAAATTTATGTGCCCTAGTCTCCTGTGCCACAAATTACTCTCATCTACTGAGGCCTTAGCATAAAAACAAGACATATTGGTATTCATTTTAATCCCATTTAAATTCACATTATATATGTCCTTATGCCTAGGTGTTCTATACTCAATATATTTCTCATCAGGGATCTTAAAATCCTTGCTTAACACCAAACACTCAGTATCAGTAAAAAGAACTTTATTTTTGTTATCACAAACTTGTGATACACTAAACAGGTTGTAATCAAGTTCTTTTACCAGGAAGACATTCTCAAAACACAGATTATTGGTGAGAAGGGTTCCTTTGCCTGTGATAGTTCCATATCCACCTCCAAAGTAAACCTTGTCACCATCTTTAATAGGGGTGAAATTCGTCAGATAGTCTTCCTTCCCTGTCATGTGCCTTGAGCATCCACTATCCCAATATCCATAATCATTGATCTGTCTTTGAATGCCCTGCACATAAAGAAAACAAATTAGTTTTCTTTGGGAACCCAAGTCTCAAAAGACTTGGATTCAACTGGTTGTTCAATAAGAACAGACTTAGTTCTCACAACAACCCCATTCTCATCCTTTTTAGGATGAAATACCCAGTTAACCCCAATAGGTTTTGTAATGACCTTTGAAATGTAATTAAATCTATTGCAAGTCATTGAAATCCCATTATCATTAGGGTTTTGATCTTTCTTGGGTCTCCATGTTAAGCTTGAAGAAGCTTTAGATCCCTTACCTTGTGGTTGCAAATATTTAGGTCTGGTCACGTTTCTGTCAGCGTTAGAATTTGTCCTGTCAACGCTAAAATTACCCTTGTCAGCGTTGAACCTAGGGTTTGCTACAGAAATCCATTGCCTATTTGACCAGGTGTTTGTCTTTTGAAATGGTCTTTGTCCATGAGTGTTAGACCTTCTAGAAAAGAATGGGGCAGGTCTAATCACTTGTGGACTTTGCTGCACACAAGGTTTAGGTCTGACAACGTTTGACTTCCTAACAACGTTGACTTTCTTCCTGTCAGCGCTGAAATTGTTCCTGTCAGCGCTGGCTTTGGGAGCGTTGACACACTTGTATGCCAAATGTGAAAAGCTACCACAAGTGTAACAGGCTTTCTTAGACACAACCTTAGGTCTAGAAGAGAAGAAACCTGTTCCATGATTGCTAACTTGGCTCTTGGGTGACCTATTATTCCTATACATCTCTGCATATTTAATGGTAGGTCTTCTAACAGTGTTTGAGCCTAGGTCAACAGCTTTACCAGTGATTGGGTAAGTAACCTTAATGGGTGGTGATTCATTGGGACTTTCACATAGTAAACCTCCCTTAACAAATAAAGTAGGGTTAGCTTTCTTCCACTCATTTAGGTCAGTCAATTTTTGTTGATACTCTTCCACTGGAGTGACAACTCTTGGTGGAGGAATGAATTCCTCCTCTTGAAGCTCTGGTAAACCAGTCCAAGATAAGTCCCTTCGTTGGACACCATAGAAGTCACCAGCTGGTGGTGGAACCAGAGAGTAATCATTCATCCCAATCCCAGTCATGTCCTTAGGATCCCTTTGTTTAGCTACACAGTCTCCTAGGGTTTGGGTGGCTCTATCAAATCTTTGAATTTTGAGGTCAACATTATCTTTATTCTTAATGGCCTCATCTAACTTAGCATGTAATTCACTATTAACCTTTTTCATGATGTTCCTAATATCCATACTACCCTCTAACTCATGTTTTAAGATATTGATCTTATCTTTTAAGTCAAATTCTATTTTCTTGTATTCAGAAACGGTTTTCTCAGTTTCAGTAAGAGCTAGTTGGTAATTAGACAATTTACACCTTTCAGTACTCATATCATCTTTTAGTTTTAACACCTCTTTGTTAAGTCTTTCAGTGTTTAACCTACAACCTTTGCTACAAAAAGCATCATCATATACCTCATTATCAGATGAAGAGGAGGAGTGTGCCATGAGAGCATATTCAACATGCTCTTCTTCTTCAATATCAGCAACCAAAGCTTTATCCTCTTCAGTATTCTTAGCTAGATAGCTCCAATCCCATCCTGTACCATCAATTCCTTGAACTGCAACCATGGCTTTGGAATCCTGAGCTTTAACAACCTGACTTGAGGGTTTACCAGCATCAGATCTTCTAGGAGATCTGCATTCCCTCAAGAAGTGCCCCATACGATGACAGTTGTAGCATTCAACTTTGGATTTATCAAATCCAGCTGTGTCTTTAGCATTGAAGGTCATCTTCTTTTTAAACCTTCTGTTCCACCTATTTGCTCTTATACTAGCAAGAGCCATGTTCCACTTGATGTCCATCTCTTCCAAGTGCTCATCACTTATCTACTCAAGGTCCTCATATGTAATCACTGAACCATTGGGCAAAGAAGCAATGTAAGCACAAACAGTATCCAAATCCAAACCAGCAGGTTTAACTCTTGGGGAGTCATTCTTGAATGTGTCAGCGTCTGAAAAGGAGACATTGACAGGACTTGTTCCAGCGCTGACATATGATGATCCAGTAACTGGATGCATATAAGAGTCCTTCTGATTGAATTGACCTTCACTATGAGAGAAGAAGGCCATGTTGCTGGTGGTAGATTTGCTTCCATGATCTGAAAGAGTTTCATCTTCCAACAGTCTTAGTTTGTTGTAGATGTCATCAAACGAGGAGCTCTTGTAAGTATTGTTGGCAAGAATAGATCTTGCCTCAATCTTCCATGCCTCACCAAGACTTTTAAGAAAGGTAGCATTGGTGTCAACATCACCAACTTGTGTCCCCATGAAGGAAAACTTACTTGTGATGTCAAGCAATCTGCTTCTCACACTACTCAGTTTCTCATTGGGTTGAGCTTTGAAGACAGCATAATCATGCAGAAGTTGCTTTTTCTTTTCTTCCTTAGTGTCTGCATTGCCACAATATGCAACTTCAAGAGCTTCCCAAAGATCCTTAGCAGATTTATAGCCTCTATATTTATGCTGATTTTCTTGTCCCAAAGAGACTTTCAGAATATTTAGGGCTTTCATGTCAACCCTTTTCTTTGCAATATCATCAACAGCTACAGCTCTACCATCTCCAGGTTTTTCTTTCTTATCCTCTTCAGGGCATCCTTCAACAGCTGTTCTTTGACTAATGGCATCAAGAATCTTTTGAGCCTTATTGAATGTGTTTCCATATTCAATAATCTCCCAGAGTGTGTAGTCATAGATCCCCAGATATTGTTCAAAGTTGAACCTCCATAAGTCAAAGTTGGTTGCATCAAGCATGGGAATCTTGATGTTTGGTAAGGCTGAGGAGGAGGAGGTTATTGCTTCAGACATGATGTTGTTAGGGTTTCTGAGAAAATTAGGGTTTTGGTGTTTTTAGGGTTCTGGTGTTCTTTAAAGATCAAAAGTTCCTCAACAAGCTCTGATACCACTTGTAGAAACCTTGGTTTCCGGATCTTTTAAGCAACTAGGAATGATCATTGTTCATATGATTAAACAATCAAAGCGGAATTAGAACAACAATCATTAACAAGGTGTTTAGGCACAATAACATGAATTAAAACACAATTGGATTGCCCATTATATTAATAACGAACAACCACTAGGTGTGTGTACATTGAATCCCACACCTAGTCGACACACACTTTAGGTTTACATTGTGAATGAATTATATGAATAAAACCTAAGACCCTTGGTTCCTTTTATAGTGTAAGGATTAGGGATTACAAGAGATAAGAATAAATAAACATGTGAATCTTCTATTTAAATAACTATATACAGAATATGTTGGAAACTCACTTTATGTGACGACATTTAAGAATTCCCGTTAGTTATCATAGTCACGCACAGTCAGTCTAGACTAGGCCCTTTGTAAAGTGCGTGACTATATATACCCCTCCTTAGCTTCCAAGGAGGGGTGTTGATTGTATTTTTGTTCATTCAAGGAACACACACATTTCACATTCAACCTCTCTCTCTCTCTCTCTCTCTAAGCCATCAATGGCTTCCACCACCACTTACCACCACATTAGACCACCGGATCCGATTTAGCTTTTCTACATTTGGCATCAGAGCCACGGTTCCATCCTTGGATCGTGTTTACATTTTCGATTTGGTGGTCTAATCTTTTTCTTTGTGTCTCGTTTTATATTTTTTTTCTGTCTAATATCACAAAGTTTTGTCACGTCACAAATTTTTTTTGTCCATTCATCCAAGTTGTCACATGTTTTTGGATATTATAATCTTTATGAGTCTCGGTTTCATATCTGGTCAAACATGGTCGAATTATCATGGTCTAGTCATGAGTCACATTATACTAAATTTGATCATATTTTGTATCTTGGTTTATCACTTTTGTCATCATCTAGGAGTACTGTTTTTCTGGGTTGTAACAATTTTTTGAAGATGAAGGTGTATTTACCCAGAAAACATATTCAGATTCATTGTCCCGAATTTTCAGGAAAAAAGGACCACGTTTGGACTTATCTTCTTGGTACGATCGCATGTATTGCGATGGGGTGTTTTTCACACATTCCGATGGGCTTGACTTACCCATTGCGATGGACTCATTCCGATGAGTCACATTGCGATGGGTGGTCGGGTCTATCGCAATGGCTTTGACAAGTCGTCATGCTGCCGATTTTTTCTATACATTGCGATGGATGGTTTATTGCGATGGGTTTTATAGAAAACTTTACGATGAGACTTTGCGATGGACTGTGACATTGCGATGCAAGTTTTTTTTCAGACTTTGCGATGGGTTTTAAAAACCATTGCGATGGCCATCTAAAAACTTTGCGATGGGTAAAAGTTTTTGAGGACTTCACCTGGACCCAAAAATTTTGACCAAGACTGCGATGGGTTATGTACCAAACCAAACGCAACCTGACCAAAACCGACACATCAAACCGAGTCAACTCGGTCATTACCGAGTTGACTCAGTCAAACTCACTGAGTTGACTCGAGACCTCCATCCTTATATCGCCTCAACAAATCCACAAATCTATTCCTACACCCATCGACACCTATCCCATCTAATCACTCAAAACAGAAAACTATGATCTCAGACTCTTTCGATTTGCATGTGTAGATCCTTCAAGATCTTACACGAAAACGAATTTAATCATCACAGATCTATGTAATTGGTTTAACCAATTTTAATTTTCGATAACAAGTTTAGATTAATAACATGCATGTTAAAATCTTATTCCTTGTTTCGATTTTGCTCAACAAAAACAGAAATTAAACCAAAGTAACATCAACCTACCCGAGACCTTAACAAGATCTTGATGTCACGATTCGAACAAGTCTAAATCGTGAGTAGCTGCTTCGATTCAATGCTGAAACGATATTGGGTTGATGTGTTTCATTCATGGATTTATGGTGTTGAGTTAATTGGGTAATGAATGAGATTTGTGATTCGTATTATTTGATGTTTAGATGAGATTGATGATGTTGGTTTGATAGTTTTGGATGAGTCGGCTGAGAAGAATAAAGATGGGGGCGGATTTTCCAAGACAAGGTGAAAGGATTAGGTTAAGTGTGTGTAGGAAGATTAGGGGTGCGGTGTATTCAAGAATGAGAGTGGGTATGATATAACTTTGTTTTAAGTGGGGTTGGAAGATTGAGTATCTAGCTTATCATCCACGTGGCCTTCTAGCAAAAATGGGGGGCGGACATCACAATGTGAATTTATCATTATTTAACTCAAATCCTTGGACCGGTTTTGGATTGGTGATGGACCGGGTATTACTTGTGATGGGCCATGATTCATTTTGGGCCCTGGACTCAATTTTAAAAAATTGTTGATTTGGGCCGGATGTTTTTAACAAAATACACACAAATTTTTTTAAATACATATTTTAAATAAAC
Organism: Glebionis coronaria; assembly: GCA_025667525.1. Classification (NCBI taxonomy): domain Eukaryota; kingdom Viridiplantae; phylum Streptophyta; class Magnoliopsida; order Asterales; family Asteraceae; genus Glebionis; species Glebionis coronaria. The sequence goes on from JANFOE010000546.1 coordinate 148,998, forward strand.
TTTGTGTGTATTAAAGTTAACTTTGGTCTTTATCGGGTCGAGACAAAGTGAAAATGTGTCGAGAAATTGTTAAGGATAATAGATGCTCAAACAAGCAAATTCCTTTTTTGAATTTGTAGTTTTTTTGTCGCATTTGTGGCTCTTTAATTTTTTCTTGACACTGTTTGGGTGACGAGAAATGAGACGCGACAAAATCAAGTGACAAATGTGACGAGAATTTATTTTGTCGAGACCAAGAAAGAATGGGCGATTTTTTAGTGGCTTCAGATTTTGTTTGATCGGGTATTAATTACGTGACGTTGAAGACGGATTTTTCGAAGGCGTGTATTTATTTTATCTTTGACTAGATAACTTGCTCGTGCTTAATCCTAGAATGAAGACTTGGTTATCTGGTTTCCGGGTTCGGGGTGGATGGTTGATGACTCGGATAACTATCACTTAAAGGGGTTACATTGTTGTACTCAGTGTCACGCGCTTAGTCGACGTGGATAATTTCAAGAGGTGTTGTGCTTATAGACTTCTTCAGTGATGCATTGAGTACTTAGAGATTTCTCCACCGTTCTTCATTCAACAATAGTGCAAGCTTAAGTCACAAGATCGAAGGATTTTTATTCAGCTTCACGTTTGACGTATCTGGTTCATTCTTTCAGTGGTCACTTCAAATTGCTTTCACGTGGGTTGGTAAAGGTGGCCATGGAGAGTTTATGAGAAGAGATTTTCGATCAACAGCTGATTCTCACAAAATATATAATTCATCTTATTTATTATTCTCACGAGATTTCAGGTTCACGTGCGTACAATTTATTGATGGTTCCGAGTTTCGAAACCATCAAGGGGGAAGAAGCAGACACATTGAACGCACAACGAGTACACGTGATGAACTTCATACCTTCTTTTGATTTGAAGATATTCCGGGATGACATTTGTCATAGCCGCAGAGAAATCAGTGTTTTAACTCGTGTCGTTATCAATCTCCAAACGGTACACTACTGATTCGAGGTTTAATTGTTTGATTGTTGCAATTAAACATCATCATTATCCTATATGCATTCCCGGGACTTAATTGACTCTGGTGCATCTCCGGAAGAAGACGTGTGCATTTCCGGGACTTGATTGACTCTGGTGTTACGATGTCAACTTCATGAATGGGATAAAGTGTCCACTTCAGTATTTGAGCTTCATAATTGGGATTGATTTACCTTCTTCAACTATGTGGGGGAAGAAGTGTCTTGATTCTTTCTGGTATGCATAACTTGAATTCTCAGGGGGAAGAAAAATTCAGAAGAATCATTCAAGCGTGAGAAGAGAAGTTGTTGATCTACTTGGGGGAAGCTATTCAAAATGCTTCTACATCAAGTTTACGTGGCATGAATTAGGGGGAAGCTAATTCAGAAGCTTCTCCTTAACCAGAAGTGTATGGGTTACTTAGCTCGTGCCGTTACAGTATTTCTACTACAAGTTAAAGATGAAGACGAAGGCCTTAGAAGACTTCATCAGCATTGGATGCTTCATGGAAGCTCTTGTTCTTAATTATTTTGTACTTGATAGGTAGAATATTGTAAGGAATTCTACACGTCGTCCCATGGGGGAAGATTGTTGGAAACTCACTTTATGTGACGACATTTAAGAATTCCCGTTAGTTATCATAGTCACGCACAGTCAGTCTAGACTAGGCCCTTTGTAAAGTGCGTGACTATATATACCCCTCCTTAGCTTCCAAGGAGGGGTGTTGATTGTATTTGTTCATTTTGAGGAACACACACATTTCACATTCAACCTCTCTTTCTCTCTCTCTAAGCCAACAATGGCTTCCACCACCACTTACCACCACATTAGACCACCGGATCATATTTAGCTTTTCTACAGAATATCTCCTGCATATATATCCAAATAGAATCTTCTAAAAGCTTCTTGTCTACAATTCTATCAACTCTTGAATTGCATGTAACAACTCTTGAATTGCACACGACAACTCTTGAGCCAACAACGCTGGATTAACTCTTGTCAACGCCTAAATTGGTCTTGACAACGCTTAGACAATAACTTCATGTTTTCTTCATCTTTGAGTTTCTGCCTATGCATTAATGGGCAAATGAGTGTTCACACGAGAAATTTATATTCGAATTCAGATGTGGGTCTTTAGTCAACAGCGACGTTGATGTTATTTAACTCAACGTTGACAAGAGAAAAAGATGTGAATAATGCTATGCTGTTGTGATTTGAGGTAGCCATATAGGGTCCCAAGACATTGATACTTATTATTCAAACGCTGTCATAGCATGTCTAGGACGCTGACAAGGTTTTTGGTTCGACGCTGACGAAGTTTATGGTTGACGCTGACGTTTGTTATTTTGAAGCTGACAAGAAATAAGTGAACGCTGACAGAAGAGAACGTTGACATGAGTTGTCCGAGAAACGCTTGCTCAAGCGTTGATAGGTGTTGTCCGATATCTGACAATGCATCTGATTAAAGATATTGGACAGTGAAGGTTCTCGGACGACAAAAGAATTGCTGCTGTTTGAGAAAATTGGTACGTTTTAAGCATACAAAAAGGTGGATTATACACACGAAGGTACATGGAATCTCCGTTTTAATCTAGAATATCATGTTGATATTTATGGCTCAGATCTTTTTAAAAGGAATTAATGATCTTAAAAGTAAGTTAGCAACGATTCATGAAGTAATTTATTGGATTTGATTATGTAATCGGGGTAGTCTTATAAAAGAGTTATCCGTCTTAATGCTTTTACATATGATATGAAGATTAAGATTCTTCATGAAGAGGTGTTGGCTTAAGGGGAAGAATTCTTATGGTAAGTTTGATGATTGAAGAAGATTTTCGCGAGTTTGTGTTCTATCATATCTTAAAGTCATGCAATGGTGACTTTAAAGGTAACTTGTTCGTGCTTTACATGGTTGGTGATGAAGACTTGTCATAACACTTGAAGGAGTTACATTATCGTGCTCAGTGTCTCACAAAGGATGAGAATATTGACAAGGGATCGAGGTCTACTTATATTTAGTCATTGGTATAAGTTTTTCATCACATGGATAGTACAAGACATGGAACACAAGGTTGGGTTATTCTACTTCTACATCAAAAATATTATATTAATTGTTCTTCAAGATCATTACATAGAGCTACATTTGGAGAATCTTCAAAGATTGCATACATTGTTTACTTCCTTGTTGATGTGACAAAAAGGGGAAGAAATACATGCTACACTTGAGGGGAAGCAATTTGAAGATCATGTACAACTTACAAGAGATACACATAGAGTTTTGCCACCATCAACTAGGGGAAGATTGTTGGGTCAAAAAGTTGATGTGGCAGAAACTCAAAGATGAAGAAAACATGAAGTTATTGTCTAAGCGTTGTCAAGACCAATTTAGGCGTTGACAAGAATTAATCCAGCGTTGTTGGCTCAAGAGTTGTCGTGTGTAATTCAAGAGTTGTTACATGCAATTCAAGAGTTGATAGAATTGTAGACAAGAAGCTTTTAGAAGATTCTATTTGGATATATATGCAGGAGATATTATGTATATAGTTATTTAAATAGAAGATTCACATGTTTATTTATTCTTATCTCTTGTAAACCCTAATCCTTACACTATAAAAGGAACCAAGGGTCTTAGGTTTTATTCATATAATTCATTCACAATGTAAACCTAAAGTGTGTGTCGACTAGGTGTGGGATTCAATGTACACACACCTAGTGGTTGTTCGTTATTAATATAATGGGCAATCCAATTGTGTTTTAATTCATGTTATTGTGCCTAAACACCTTGTTAATGATTGTTGTTCTAATTCCGCTTTGATTGTTTAATCATATAAACAATGATCATTCCTAGTTGCTTAAAAGATCCGGAAACCAAGGTTTCCACAAACCATCATCACCATCATCAAAAATCTTCAATAAAAACATAATTAAATCATTTAAAATCATTCAATTATCATTCATATTCAAATCCCCACCATCAATTTAACATGATGCATGTGTTTTAGAAAAATTAAAAATTTCAAGAAATCATCAATGGTGGTGTAATCCGAATTTTGTGTTTGGAAAGTGCTAAAGGTTGATAAACATTGCTAAAAACAAGTGGGTATTATAAAAATCAAAGTTCTTGATCCTCTATTGGTGTTGGGTATAGCCGGGTGCAACCAAGAACCCACTAGGGTTGGTTGATTTGATCATCTTGATATTTGTAAGTTTTTGTAAGTCTTTTGCTTATATTATATATATATATATATATATATATATATATATATATATATATATATATATATATATATATATATATATATATATATATATATATATATATATATATATATATATATATATATATATATACTACATTATAAAGGGTGTATCCCTTTGGTTGAAAGTTGAAAATGTTGAATGATTGAAAAATGTGGGTCCCACTAACCTATACTACATTTATCTATACTACATTATAAAGGGTGTATCCCTTTGGTTGAAAGTTGAAAATGTTGAATGATTGAAAAATGTGGGTCCCACTAATTTATACTACATTTATTTATACTACATTATAAAGGGTGTATCCCTTTGGTTCAAAGTTGAAAATGTTGAATGGTTAAAAAATGTGGGTCCCACTAACCTGTACTACATTTACCTATATCTATCTATACTACATTATAAAGGGTGTATCCCTTTGGTTGAAAGTTGAAAATGTTGAATGGTTGAAAAATATGGGTCCCACTAATCTATATCTATACTATATTATAAAGGGTGTATCCCTTTGGTTGAAAGTTGAAAATGTTGAATGGTTGAAAAATGTGGGTCCCACTAATATATATCTATACTACATTATAAAGGGTGTATCCCTTTGGTTGAAAGTTAAAAATGTTGAATGGTTGAAAAATGTGGGTCCCACTAATCTATATCTATACTACATTATAAAGGGTGTATCCGTTTGGTTGAAAGTTGAAAATGTTGAATAGTTGAAAAATATGGGTCCCACTAATCTATATCTATACTACATTATAAAGGGTGTATCCGTTTGGTTGAAAGTTGAAAATGTTGAATGGTTGAAAAATGTGGGTCCCACTAATCTATATTTATACTACATTATAAAGGGTGTATCCCTTTGGTTGAAAGTTAAAAATGTTGAATGGTTGAAAAATGTGGGTCCCACTAATCTATATCTATACTACATTATAAAGGGTGTATCCCTTTGGTTGAAAGTTGAAAATGTTGAATGGTTGAAAAATGCGGGTCCCACTAATATATATCTATACTATATTATAAAGGGTGTATCACTTTGGTTGAAAGTTGAAAATGTTGAATGGTTGAAAAATATGGGTCCCACTAATCTATATCTATACTGCATTATAAAGGGTGTATCCCTTTGGTTGAAAGTTGAAAATGTTGAATGGTTGAAAAATATGGGTCCCACTAATCTATATCTATACTACATTATAAAGGGTGTATCCCTTTGGTTGAAAGTTTAAAATGTTGAATGTTGAAAAATGTGGGTCCCACTAATCTATATCTATACTACATTATAAAGGGTGTATCATTTGGTTGAAATTTGAAAATGTTGAATGCTGGAAAAATGTAGGTCCCACTAATGTATATTTATATTACATTATAAATGGTGTATCCCTTTGGTTGAAAGTTGAAAATGTTGAATGATTGAAAATTGTGGGTCCCATTAAAAACTACTATATGCAAATCTTATTCATTAAAAAAGATATAAACTTTCGTTAATTAAACAAATGGCACCCTTTCATCAAATTGAAACATACTTATAAGATATTTTGAATTATAACATGTTACAACGCTTTGAAATAAAAGTTTAATCTTTTGACGTTATATTTTAAACTTCACCGAAACACTTACCACAATATCGTATCGTGTTAATTATCTGTTGCTAGACAATTTCCGCCGCTATGCGCGGGTACTCGTCTAGTACTACATTATAAAGGGTGTATCCCTTTGGTTGAAAGTTGAAAATGTTGAATGATTAAAAATGTGGGTCTCACTAATTTATACTACATTTATCTATACTAAATTATAAAGGGTGTATCCCTTTGGTTGAAAGTTGAAAATGTTGAATGATTGAAAAATGTGGGTCCCACTAATCTGTACTTCATTTATCTATACTACATTATAAATGGTGTATCCCTTTGGTTGAAAGTTGAAAATGTTGAATGGTTGAGAAATGTGGGTCCCACTAACCTATACTACATTTATCTATATTACATTATAAATGGTGTATCCCTTTGGTTGAAAGTTGAATATGTTGAATGATTGAAAAATGTGGGTCCCACTAATCTATACTACATTTATAATTCAAACATCTTATTGCATATATAAATTATATTATGTGAACACATTAAAGTCATTTGGAGATGAATTATTGACGTGCAACGAAAATAAATAAACATATGAAGTTATGAACGATGCCATTTTTCAATGTTTTGAAACCCGGTTTTTAAATCGACCTGGTCGAGTCATCGGGTAAACTCGGATCAACCCGGTTTTCTAAATTGTTTGACAACTAATATAATATGTAGGGTTTACGTAACGAGTAATGTGTATTATTAGTTAGCTCATAAACTGTGATGTAATGTTTTACTTTCAGCTTTACTAAAAGTTTTTATAGGGTTTTTGATACATGTTTATTTAATATTTTATATAGCATTGTATTGTCATATGTTAAAACATTCTATAATTTCAATTTGATCTTTTCATGCTTTATTTTGAACGTACACGAAACACTTACCATAATATCGCATACTGTAAATTATTTGCCACTAACCAAATTCCGCCGCTATGCGCGGGTACTCGTCTAGTATATATATATATATATATATATATATATATATATATATATATATATATATATATATATATATATATATATATATATATATATATATATATATATATATATATATATATATATATATATATATATATATATATATATATATATATATATATATATATATTGGGTCAATTATGTATGTCCATGTAGTTTGATCATGTTTAAGAATCCATACGAATGAATGCATGTTAGTGTTTTGAAGTTCTTAATGGTTCTAGTTGATTGGTGTTGATATTAGGGTCGTTTGGTTGAGTTGAAATTGATTTTGGTGATGAGACTTATGGATTTGAGGGATTGAATGATACTTAAATTTGGGCAGAAAGTTTTTGATTATTTCAGCAAATTGAAAGTTTTCTAAAATGATTTTCAGCTTTGGAATATGTTAGGCGTCGTCCATACGAACGTTTCGATGTATGGCACGACTCTTAGCTCTTAAAAACGAAGTTTTTGCGTCTATTTGAAAGTTGTAAAAGTTAAAAATCAGATTTTACATTATAGTAATAATTAACTGCTGAGCGGAATCTGCAGGGGCAAAATCGTCCATTTCTGGTCCGTTTCAGTGTTCGAGTAAATCTGTGAAGTTATTTAAAACGTCATTTTACGTCTACCGCGAGGAAAGTGGTCTAGAAACTGAACATTTAGGGGTCTTCTAGCTAATTTAAAACCTGCGTTTTTTCTAAAAATCGTCATTTTTTACAGATCTGATGCGAGGGCTAAATCTGTAATTTCTAATCTGTTTCAGTGTTCGAGTAAAACTGTGAAGTTGTTTAAAACGTCATTTTACGTCTACTGTGAGGAAAGTGGTCTTAAAACTGAATATTTGAGGGTCTTCTAGTCAATTGAAAATCTGCATTTTCTAAGAAAATGTCTTTTAACAGATCTGATGCGAGGGGTAAATCGGTCATTTCTGGTCCGTTTTGGCCTTCGGCCGAAACACAAAAGTTGTTCAGAATGTTGTTTTACCTTTATCTCATGGGAATCATACCTGAAAACGAATAGAAACGGGGTAAAAGTTATAAGTAAAATCTGAAATTTTAACGTTAAAATTGTAATTTTGTGCAGAACTTGCAGGGGCATTTTGGTCAATTTATGTTGAGTTTCAGGTCTCGGGTATGAGTAGAAAGTTGTCCGAAATGTCGTTTTGCATCAAAATGCTTCAGTCTTTAATCATGAAAATGTCGTTTAGTGGGTCAATTGATCGGGTCAGACCTGAGGGTCAAAGCTGACCGAAAAGTCAAAGTTGTTGAATTTTCTAAGTATTCATTTTTATTAGATTTTTGGGAACGGATTCTTAAGCATTGGTTTGTAGTGCATGTTATACATATATATGAGTATAAATATCATTCTTTGTGTTATATCATTTTGAGTGTGAAATTAAGTACGCACAACTATTATAGGTCGCGGTTGATACGTCGGCATTCGTCTCCTCGTCTCGAAGAACTTCTTGTTTGATACTTCTCATTACGGTGAATCTATAGCCTCGCTTTTTATTATCTTGTAAATGATTTTAACCCGCGAGGGGGAATACATGCTTGTTTTTATAAAAGTAACACAAGTTGTTTTCGGTATGTTGGACCCGAATATTATGATAAATGCCTAAGTACCATTGTCTTATGAAGTCCCTGAAATTCATGAACTGTTAATTACCTTGCGAGGTAAACGCTAATACATATGATAGATCTATTTGGTTTGACAGCCTTATCCTAGGGTATGTATCCTTGTGATCACCTGAAAGGGATATTATGTATAAGAGGTCGTTGGTATATGACAATATTACCTGTTGTAGGGGCGCCGTAAGTGACTAGGTTTGAGATGTTGGTTAACGTTCAGTTGCATGAGCTTAAGGCATTTATCGATATATATATATATATATATATATATATATATATATATATATATATATATATATATATATATATATATATATATATATATATATATATATATATATATATATATATATATATATATATATATATATATATATGACTTGTCTGTGTGACAAGCTTGAGATGAGTAAAATTCTTGTTTCAAATGATGATTTGTAAAACCTATAGACTTGCTCAACCGTTGTGTTGATGATTTTAAGCATGTATTTCAGGTAATCAAGATGGATAGCAGCAGAGCATGCGAGGAGGGAGTTGGTGCTTACTTGTCTAATGTTTCATATTATTTTTCCATCCATTGAACTGAATAAATGACTTTTAGGTCTTTGATGAATGTGATGTATCGGTAACGGTTTTTGGGACCAGACGCTACTCTGATTTTATATATATATATTGGGATGGGAAACTTTTTAGACAAGATTGTATATTATTTTAACGTCTCTTTTGAGGTCGTTTTCTATGATTGTGCGTGATGTGCTATGAGTAGCGCCCCAAAGTGGTATTCCGCTATGTGGTAACTTGGGGGTGTTATAGTTTCCATCATTTTAGGAACCGTAGAATTTGAAAGTTGAAGCTACCATTTAACTGTGATAAGACAAATATATCCCTAGATCAAATGATAAATGATGACGTATAGTCCCCAGCCGGGTCATGAACCCGGCCCACGGGTACTACCCATATCCGGCCTATCACGAATGGGTGGGAATAATGTTATTTAAGCTTATGGGCTTAGATGAACAGTAACCGCACACACGTGTGCGGCCTGCGGCCCGACATGGCCGGTACAAGGTTAGACAGAATCATACTCCTACTATGATTAGGATTTATCCCAAATGAGAGGATATTCACTCACCATAATTAGAAGATAACAATCAATCTAATTCTGGTGATTATCCTTTCCTTGCGGCCGAAGCATCAGTGACAGCCCATTAGGGTTTCACTGCCTATATAAGGAACCCCCAAGGGTTCCACAAAGATATTACATTCTACATACTCACATCTCATCCGATTCTCATAACCCTAACCGATTACTTACTCTCACGCCGGAGTCTAATCGTGGGAAACATTCCCACGGTAAGCCTAACGCGTGTTGTTTTAGTGTGCAGGATCCCAACCAGATAATTCACATGGTGCAGGAGCCGGAGTCCAGCCAACCCCAATTAAGCCTAATTCGGGTCTAGCAAGGATCACCCAACTTTTGTATCAACAAGTTGGCGCCATCCGTGGGACCCTTACACTAAGCTAAAGCAGATCTCATCTCAATCTCTCAATGACGAAGGGACATCCGCAAGGAAACCCCAGGAACACAAATCCTAGGAATCGGAAGTTCCCAGTGGAGGGGATACTCATTCCCAATCGATCCCCTAGCAACCAAGCAGGCGGACCAACTAACCAAAGTGGTCTTCAGTCCATGGGTATGACAAGCACGTTCGTTGTCACCCCACCACCTACTTCGACCTTGGATAACCAGGGAGTGTGCCCAATCCCCCTAACAAGGATCCGCGCAGACCATCGACTGAGGAAGAAGTGGAGGTCGAACCACTTAGTGAGGAAGATCTCACTCGAGTTCTCACGCAGAACTTCGAGAGGATCGTCCCAGGAATTGCATCCAGACTGAACCTAGGGAGGGACCTCCAATCTAGGCTCAACTTTGGCAGTGCCGTACCAAGCACCTCTCCTCAAATTCAGAGGAAGCGAAGGGCACGACCCCAGGAGCGGAACCTCTTGAAACTCCCCAACCTAGGAACGTGTTCGAACGCATAGGGGATCGACTTATGCAGGAACTACTGCAATCCCGTAAGGAGGGAGAGAGGTCCGACGGTTCACCCGAACGACCAGATCTGGAGCTAACCAGAACTAATCTCCGCACAAGCGTGTGGGACAGGATGAATACCAGGAAGAAGGCTCCTAGCTCTTCTCACAAGAGCGGCCCTTTGCCAAAGGATGGGGCACCGCCCCCTTCTCCCGGTCCATCAGGAGAGTATTCGGATGACCATCCACCCAAGCGTCGCCGACATAGGCGTACTCCTCCACCGCCACCGAACAATGAAGAGTACTATGGCGGCCCCTATTATCGAGAGGCGGAAGCAGAAGATCTTTCCCGCCCGTGGTGTGACCCTAATCTCACCCGTCCATGGGCTGATCCCATGGAAGATCCTTTCACTCTCCGCATACGAAATTACTCTGAGGATACAAAGCGTCGCATGCCGGCATGTGTCAAGACTTATGATGGGACTGGTGATCTGGATGATCACCTAAAGATATTTGACACACAGACGAAAATTGAACGATGGCCCATGCCTGTATGGTGCCAAATGTTCAATTCAACCTTGATCGACAATGCTCGTGATTGGTTTAAGGGACTTCCTCCGCGAAGCATTGATAGCTTTACTAAACTACGTACTACGTTCAAGAACAATTATACTCAGCGAAAGAAGTATAATAGGGACCCAATCTCATTGGAAACCGTCAAGCAACGGCAAGGGGAATCTATGGAGGCCTTCACTGAACGCTTCGATGACGAGTGCACACGCACAAAGACAATGCCGGAACTTCTGAAAATTTCCGAATATACGCACGCCATAACAAACAGGGAATTAATCAGACGTCTCAATGACAAGCGTCCGGAGAGGTATGACGACCTTATGGAAAGGGTCAGAAACTTCATAGAGGGAGAAACCGCGGTAGCTGCGGCTTACCCTTCAAAAGGAAACAGCTACCAATCGAACGACCAGTCCAGGAGACAGTCGGGCGGTCAGAACAACCAGAGCAGTGGTAGGGGCTCAGATTACAAGAGCCAAAACAAAGGAGGGCGGTCGGAGGACAAATTTACCCCTCTAAAGATATCCTACCGGGAGATGTTGCTGACAGAAGGGGCCAACTTCCCGAGACCTCCCCCAATGACGACTCCGATGGACCGTCGTCAAGGAAATCGCTTTTGCGAATTCCACAACGACAAGGGCCACGACACGGAGGAATGTATCCAGCTCAAGAAGCACATTGAGTCACTGATCAAGTCAGGCAAACTCAAGAATTTGGTCAAGGATTGGAAAGATGGAAAGGACAACAAGAAGTATGAGAAGAAGGATCCCCAAAAGGACAAGCTTTCGACTATATACATGATCCAATCCAGGCAGCATCGCACAAGGCAGAAAATTAGTCAAAAATTTTCACGCGGCAGAGAAATCTCGTTCCCTCCCATCACGGCAAGTGACATAGCCGATGCACCTCTCACGATTGAGATAAGCATTGGAACACACAATGTCCGCCGTATGTATGTGGATGGAGGGTCATCAGCAGAAGTACTATACGAACATTGTTTCGTACAGCTACGACCAGAAATAAGAAGCAATTAGTACCGGCCACGTCGCCGCTCATCGGCTTTAGTGGAGATACCATCTGGCCAATAGGACAGCAACTTCTGCTTGTAACCATTGGGAATGAAGAGCATTCCACCACGGCGTGGATGAACTTTATGGTGATACATTCACACTCTCCATACAATGGGATCATAGGCAGACCAGGTATCCTGGCCATACGGGCAGTACCCTCCACAGCTCACGGAATGATTAAATTCCCTATGGAAGGAGGAATTGTCACCATCTATAATGCAATCATACCACCATCCGAGTGTCATGCCATGACAACACCAGTTCCACCTGTTCCCCCCAAGGATGGATCACCACCTCCCAATTGGAAGGTGGCAATCCATCCTGACTATCCGGAATAAGAGGTATCCATAGGGGGAACACTCTCGGATAGCGGCAAGAGGGCCATGTGCTCTCTCCTAAAAGCAAACTTAGATGTATTCGCATGGGAGCCCAAGCACATGACGGGCGTTCCGCGGGCGATAGCAGAACATAAGCTCCAAATCCGCCAGGGAGATCCTCCCGTTAATCAAAAGAAGCGCGGCCAGGCACCAGAACGCAGCCAAGTAATATTGGATGAAGTACGGAAATTGGTGGATGCAGGTATCATGCGCAAGGTATACTACCACGAGTGGTTATCCAACCCGGTCATGGTCAAAAAGCATGATGGGAGCTGGCGCATGTGCGTGGATTTCACAGACCTGAACAAAGCCTGTCCGCGGGACTGCTATCCATTACCGGAGATTGACTAGAAGGTGGAATCCCTATGTGGATATCCCTTTAAGTGCTTCTTAGATGCATACAAAGGATACCACCAGATCCAGATGGCGGAGGAGGACGCAGAGAAGACGACGTTCCATACTAGTCAAGGCGTATACTGTTATACAAAAATGCCATTCGGACTAAAGAACGCAGGTGCAACATATCAGCGGCTTGTTGAAAAAGCCTTTGACTCACAGATAGGCCGTAACCTTGAGGTCTACGTCGACGACTTAGTCATCAAAAGTCATACGGAGGATGCACTTCTCCGGGACGTCCAAGAGACGTTTGACACATTGAGGAGGATTAATATGAAGCTAAATCCAAAGAAATGCACGTTTGGGGAAACTGAAGGGATGTTCCTTGGATATATGATTGATCCAAATGGCATCAAGCCTTGCCCAGAAAAGACCGACGCGGTGATACAGTTACCATCTCCTCAGACACGGAAAGAGGTGCAATCATTAAATGGGAAGTTGGCCGGGCTGAACAGGTTCTTGTCGAAGTCCACGGAGAAATCACTCCCCCTATTCAAAACACTCAAGAAGTGCATCAAGAAGGGAGATTTCCGGTGTACAAAGGAAGCGGAGGAAGCCTTTGGTCAGCTCAAGCAGCACCTCGCATCTCTCCCCATGCTAGTAGCCCCCCGGCCCAAGGAGGAGCTCATCATGTATCTGTCAGCCACACATGGAGCAATAAGTGCGGTACTCATGACGGATAGGGACACAGTCCAAACTCCGGTCTACTTTATCAGTAGAACACTACAAGGGCCGGTGTTGAATTATTCTTCCATGGAAAAATTGGTCTTGGCATTAGTGTTTGCTACGAAACGGTTGCGCTGGTACTTTCAGGCGCACCAAATTGTGGTGATTACTGATCAACCAATAAAACAAGTCATTTCCAGGCCAGATGTGGCCGGTAGGCTACAGAAGTGGAGCATTCTATTGGGAGAGCATAACATATCTTATAGACCAAGGACGGCTGTTAAAGGCCAAATCTTGGCAGATTTCTTGATAGAGAAGCCGGATGAGGAAGGACCAGTCGTACAACGAGAGGAAACTCCAGCAGAACCATGGGTATTATTTACGGACGGATCTTCGTGCACGGATGGATCAGGAGCTGATCTCATCCTTACGAATCCGGAAGGAATGGAGTTTACATACGCCCTGCGCTTTGAGTTCACAGCCACCAATAATGAGGCAGAATATGAAGCGTTGATTGCGGGTTTAAAAATCGCCACTAGAATGGGAGTCCGCAACCTTGAGGCCTACGTGGACTCACGGCTTGTCGCGGACCACATTTTAGGGGGGTACATAGCCAAGGAGAATAATATGGTTTAATATTTTGAGAAAGTCAAGTCACTCATCGCGGCTTTCAGCAAGTTCTCTATCAAGCAGGTACCAAGAGGCGAAAATAAGAAGGCGGACGCTCTTAGCAAGATCGCGTCTACAAGTTTCGCCCACTTATCCAAGCAAGTCTTGGTGGAAATACTAAAGGAAAAGTCTATAACAGAAGGGGAAGTCGCAACTATAGTTGAGGAAGATGGACCTACATGGATGACCCCGATCATCAACTATTTGACTAATGAAACCCTTCCAGATGAGGAAAAGGCCGCACGGCGTATCAGAAGGAAGTCGCAGCACTTCGTGCTTCGAGTAGGTATTCTTTACAAGCGTTCTTTCTTACAGCCGTGGTTGCGGTGTGTTGGGCCACGCCAGGCTACTTATGTGATCAGTGAAATACACGAAGGGTTATGCGGCATGCACGCGGGTCCCTGATCCGTAGTAGCTCGAGCTCTACGCACAGGTTATTATTGGCCTACTATGCATAGGGATGCACGCGACATGATTCGCAAGTGCAGTGATTGCCAAGTGCACAGATCAATACCACGACATCCGCAACAGGAACTTACACCCATTACATCCCCATGGCCATTCTATAAGTGGGAGATCGATATTGCAGGACCTTTTCCCGTAGCTGCGGGAGGAGTTAAGTTCTTGATTGTCGCAATGGACTACTTTACACGCTAGATAGAGACCAAGGCAGTCAAATCCATCACAGGCAAACAAGTTAAAAAGTTTGTTTGGGAGAACATCGTGGGCCGTTTTGGCTTACCAGGAGAAATCATCTCGGACAACGGGAAGCAGTTCGCGGATAATCCATTCAAGGACTGGTGCGCAGCATTAAATATCAAACGGCGCTTCGCATCTGTTAAACATCCGCAGACAAATGGTCTTGTGGAACGAGCAAATAGAAGCTTGGGTGAAGGCATCAAGGCACGCCTGGATGAACGAAGTGCCAAGTGGGTGGATGAACTGCCACATGTTCTATGGGCACATAGGACTATGATCAAAATAGCCAACGGGGACACTCCATTCGCATTAGCCTACGGCACTGAAGCTGTGATACCAACAGAGATATGAATGCCTACCATCTGCACAGCGAAGGTTAATGTTGTCACAAACGACGAGCAGCTCCGGATCAATCTGGATTTGTTGGAGGAAAAAAGGGAGATAGCGGCTACCAATGAGGCCAAGTCCAAGGCACGAATGAAGGCTTATTATGACGCCAAGGTTAAAGGTGTTTCTTTTCGACCGGGAGATTATGTCTATCGTGCTAACAAGGCAAGTCGAGCGGAGAATACAGGAAAGCTGGTCCCTAAGTGGGATGGACCGTATGAGGTCACGGAAGCCTTAGGACGGGCCGCGTACAAGTTACGTGGCATGGATGGCCGCGACCTGGAACGCACATGGAATATTTGTAATCTTAAAAGGTGCTATCTTTAAAAGCTACGGCTTCCGCATGGACACTTCGCTATATCTGGCTTCAATAAAGATCCATGTGTTCTCTTTATTTTGTTTTTTATGCTTTATGTGTTCTTTTTGTTTTTAGGATTTCCCATTCTTGTTAAAACAAAAAACGTAAACGTTCTAATAAAATGTTGTGGTGCCTAGCTAGCTCCACCACTCGTTCTTGTGCAAATTGTTTATTCTTAAGATTCTATTATTGTCGTATAGATTTAGTTATTACTATAATGTGCCATCTCTTATTCATATGCATTCATTCAATAACCGTACATGTACTATACGCCTCCAGACGGGGTAAGAGGATTAAGTGAACCTAATAATTCAACTTGTCACATAAGAGGGATGCAACCCCAGTGACGCGGATCATGTATCCTTACTAGACACCTTACTCACAAGACGTTGTGATAAGTTTCCATAGGTCGCGCTCACGTAGTGCTTGGCATGGCAAAGACGCACGCTGCACGTCTAGTAAAATATAGACTTGGTTTTATTCTAGGTAAGACGTGACACGTCATGCGACACAGATACATGATATCTAAAAGGAATATAAGCAAGTTTCCAATTTATCAAAATTGTCGTGACCACCACGGACTTATAAATATTATGCTAAATGTTTATAATAATGTTTTAAAAGGATAAAGTGTCGTGGACATCCACGGACGAATATTTAGGTTACAAACCAAATTATCCAAGAGTTATAACAAATCTAGGAGCACCCTACATGGGGGGGAGAAACCTACCTATCTCCCATTGCTCCTCAGCCAGACGAGGCAATATCTCACCACGTTCCTTCCGCTCCAGAGCTTGAGCTGCATTCATCTCCAACACCTCACTTAATGGTTGTTCACCAACCACGATTCTGGTAACATCTTCATAAATAGGAAGAGTGAGGTGGCTGGGTGAGGGAGTAAAGGGAGTCCGGGAATGTCCCTCGTCCTGAGAAAGGGCACCAAGACTTAGTTTCTCCATAATCTCCTGGTTAGATGCATCTTTTGTGGCTTCCAGCTCGGCCAAGAAGGGGTAGTGGAGATCTCACATTGCGGCCATAGAAGCAGTCATCTTCTCAGCGGCTCTGGTGTTGAAGAAGGCATGCTTTGTGAAGTTTTGTTTCTTCCTTATTAGCTCCGCGGCCATGACCATTCCTTCATGACGATCGTGGTCGATGCCATCTGACACGAGGTCCGCAAACTGTTGAACAAATTGTGGGGCCTCCAACACCTTTGTGACGGCCAAACGCGTCCCATGACCCACCATCCACCTGCGGCCGGCAATGGCTGTTAGTAGTTGGGGGTATAACATATTGTCACGCTCGGAGATAAGGGCGTTTACCAGTACATCTTTTTGGGTGGACGCCTCCTGCAACTGTTCGGCCGTGAACCTCTCACGAGCAAGCTCCTCTTTCAGTTTCTCCTCACCAGGATCAACGCATGGGCGTCCTCAAGCTTCTTTGTGAGAATAGATACTTGATCGGAGGAAGACTTAGCTAAAGCTTCTGCCGCGGTCACCTATATGTGATAAATCAAGTATTAGAATGGAGGATGTTACGACGTAGGCGTGGTACGGTACGAATACATACCTTGACTATTGCAGCCTCAAGTTCAGTCTCGAGCTCGACTACATTTTGGT
This sequence comes from Glebionis coronaria, assembly GCA_025667525.1. Lineage (NCBI taxonomy): Eukaryota > Viridiplantae > Streptophyta > Magnoliopsida > Asterales > Asteraceae > Glebionis > Glebionis coronaria. Next base: position 166,303 of record JANFOE010000546.1, read on the forward strand.
CATGTGCATTGGCATGTGCTGACTGTTCTTTAACTGTAGCCTCGGCAGTAGCAAGCTGGGACTGGAGGGCGGCAATCTGGGCCTCATTTTCTTCAATTATCTTCTCTCTTCGACCAACCTTCCTCTTCAAGGAATCGACATGCTCTAAGGCAGCCTCAAACCTTACCCGCATGGAGGTACCCATGGCCATCTGATGAACCAAGGCACCATTGTATTCATCTACTAGGTCTACATGACTCAATGCATTCACATCCCTGACCAGACCAGGAGGGATGCAGTTATTCAAATATTCACGGCATTCGTCGGCCTGTCTCATCCGTGAAGCGGTGGTGATTGCCCAGTCAGGGTTGAACTGTGTAGGAGGGCCGGACGCCGGTACCTCTTGAGAAGCTGTTGGGGTACCTTCCTCAAAGGCGGGGCCAGATCTGGTTGCGGCGGTATGCAGGGCAGGTTCCTTCTCTATCTCCTTCTCTTTCTCCTTCTCCTTCCGTGCCTCTTGGGCAGGTACGGCACCAGCTTGTTCATCCCTGCAAACAACAAATGGAATAAGTATTAAAATATGGTTTCTAGAAGTCTGTACCGCTTACTTGGATAATGGATATTTTGACAAAACAAAGGCGGTAGACTTACATATTGGTTCTTTCTAGTTCTGATGTAGTGGGGGGAACTTGAGTGACTGGCTCGGCATTGGTTAACGGCACGTCCGGATCCACGGGTGCAGTCCGCGCCGTCTCAGAGGCTTGGGTGGTGCTCTCAACAGATTGATAGCGGGGTGGTCCTCGGGCAGTTTTTCGGTGGGGCATTGTGTTCCCCGACCTCAGCTTGAGCAACTCTTCTTACCCGCTTGTTCTTCCTACGGGTACGCTTGGGGGCGGGCTGAGCTTCAGCTTCTTCTTCCTCCTCCTCTACTTGTTGCACTTCCGCCTCGTCATCGCCCAACATTTGGCGAAGACTGGAGGTGGTCCTCTCAATATTGTCACCCTGCTCTTCCCCGTGTACGGGGGGTAGCAGTCTTAGGCGGAGAAGAGGGCCCGGCTTCATCCTCCAGCATCATGTGGTCACCGTCTTCGTTGTCGAAATCCACGGGGGTTCTTAGGAGTGCTGATTCTTCTTCGTCAGAATGGGGGTCTGGTACGGCTGCTAGGGCAACTGTCATGTTTCGGGTATGCTCGAGGAGGGGTGGCTCATTCTCACGTCTAGGACGGGCTCCTTCTGGTATAAGTTTTGGATCACCTTGACGAAGGATTCCAAAGAAGTTCATTTCTGCCAAAACAAACAAAGTATGTTAGTTATAGCCAATAGGTGTATATACGACTTTGATATGCAGATACTATGCCTACCTTCACCACGCCTCCTCCAAAACACAGGATATCTGTTGGATGAGCCAAAGTAATTGCGGCTAATCCCTAGCAAATAAAGGAATGATTCGGGTAGGTTCCTATGGAACCATGTCCTATTCCTATCTATTTCTTGGGAATGTTGGGGATTGTATGTACCGGCGCACGGAGGAGGGTCAGGAGATAACCTATGTTTAAAAACGAAATCGGCCGGCCAAACTATTGAGTCGATGAAAAAGTAATGGTCGTAAAAAATTTTCAGCGAATCCATGGCCTTATTATGGGATGTGGTGATGTTTGGGGATCTTTTCTTAAAAGATAGCCAACCATTTACTAAACTAGGGGTATAAAATAGTCTGAATAACTCTACGGTAGGAGGGATTCTTCTTGCGCGACAAAGGATTTCAAACTGACTAATTTTACATGCGCCTATACAGTGTAGTTGGGTGATATGTACGTCATAATATCCTAGGAGATCTACAAGGAAACAAGTGAAAGGAATGTGGTAGTTGGCCGCATCAAAAAGACGAGTGTATAGGCCAATTTTTCCCTGGGGCGCCTCAGTTATGAGGTCCTCTGCACCAGGGAGAGAAGGATGTAGGTTACTAGGAATGAAGAAATCAGTGCAAAAGTGCTCCAATTTCTCATGGGTATTACATTGAGCACGGATCCAATAGAGGGGTTGTTTCTTTGAGCCATTAATAAATAAATAAGTTAAAGGCGTGGTATTCGAACCTGCGTGGGAAGGGATCCGTGCGTGAGAAGGTGGTGCTAATAAAGAAAGCTTTAATGGCATAAATGAAGGAAAAGACTGTGTGTTATACACATCCGTAGGGGCGACTTATTTATAGGGTTGCCTTGAGAGTCATGGTCTGTTGGATGCATGACATGTGTTTACCACTATCCTAAATCGCGTGGTTGAGGTGTAAGTGGCAAGTGAAAAGTCAAGTAGGACCCACAGGTCACTTCTGACTCATAGGTTTACGCCGCTCGAGGTTCTGACTGTTTGCACTTTGTCAGTCAATTGGCAGGTGAACAGTCAATTGTGTCGGGATATCCGGTCTTACGTAAGACCATATTCAAGGCTACATTTAATTTGTCTCGGTCGTCACGTGCGGCTGAGGTATCATTGGAATAAATTCCTAAATCAGGTTGCCACGTGCGGCCAAAACAAATTTTTGGACAAATTATCATTCCCTAAGGATCTTTCTTGGTACGTCCGGGGAGCACCTTGATAGTCTAGAGGTTACGCCTACGACTGTAACAACTAGACTGGGGGACATGATGACGTATAGTCCCCAGCCGGGTCATGAACCCGGCCCACGGGTACTACCCGTATCCGGCCCATCACGAATGGGTGTGAATAATGTTATTTAAGCTTATGGACTTAGATGAACAGTAACCGCACACACGTGTGCGGCCCACGACCCGACATGGCCGGTACATGGTTAGACAGAATCATACTCCTACTATGATTAGGATTTATCCCAAAGGAGAGGATATTCACTCACCATAATTAGAAGATAACAATCAATCTAATTCTGGTGATTATCTTTTCCTTGGGGCCGAAGCATCAGTGACAGCCCATTAGGGTTTCACTGCCTATATAAGGAACCCCCAAGGGTTCGACAAAGGTATTACATTCTACACACTCACATCTCATCCGATTCTCATAACCCTAACCGATTACTTACTCTCACGCCGGAGTCTAATCCTGGGAAACATTCCCACGGTAAGCCTAACGCGTGTTGTTTTACTGTGTAGGATCCCAACCAGATAATTCACTTGGTGCAGGAGCCAGAGTCCATCCAACCCGAATTAAGCCTAATTCGGGTCTAGCAAGGATCACCCAACTTTTGTATCAATAATAAATGATTGGTTGAAATTGCTTCTTGTTCTTCTTATTTTAAGGTTACTTCTTATTTGATCTTAACTCTCTCTCTCTCTCTCTCTCTCTCTCTCTCTCTCTCTCTCTCTCTCTCTCTCTCTCTCTCTCTCTCTCTCTCTCTCTCTCTCTCTCTCTCTCTCTCTCTCTCTCTCTCTCTCTCTCTCTCTCTTTATATATATATATATATATATATATATATATATATATATAGATTTTAGTTAAAATAGTGTATTGTCTTAAAGTTGTTAAAATAAAAAGTTTTATGAACCATTAGATCTCTTATCTTAATCAAGATGACATAAATGTCACTAAAAGAAAATAGTAGATAATGTTAACTATTTTTAATTACATTAAATGCATTTTGGGTAATCATATTAAATTAAATGTGTATTACACGTATGTCTTTTTTGACATTTTTATTATGCCCAATTCATCATCGATGAATATAGTCAAAATGACCATTTTTTTCTTTTATTTAATTCAAATTCATAAAAAATAAATTATATACACTCTTCTATCTAAATCTACTATTGTAGCATATATGGTTCGAATTTGTAACAGCTGGAAATATTATACTAGCATATATGGGTTATACTTAATGATTAGCTATTTTCATGGCTATTATCAATCGACGAAAATTCCGTAATGCGTATTGAAAATTATTAGACCCAATATTGCTACTGTTGTGTGTCACCGCTTTACATGTACAAGTTGCTTTTCATGTACGAGCTTCTCTTTTTGTACGAATTGCTCTTCGTGTACGAGTTGCCCTTTATGTACGAGTTGCTATTCGTTCACCGTGTACGAGTGTTCTTCGTGTACCAGTTGTTCTTCGTGAACGAGTTGCTATTCGTGTAAGAGTTATCTCTTCGTGTACGTGTTGCTCTTTGTGTACGAGTTAAATAGTATTGGTTAAATGAAAATTAATTCTAAGGTTTATTTATTAATTGTCCCTTGAATGGATATTAGTTACATTAATACAATTCATCTATTATTAATTGCATTTAATACTAACTAATTAAATCTAATGGTTCATGGTACTTTTTATTTTAACAATTTTAAAGAGGTACACCACGTTAACCTAACTCTATATATATATATATATATATATATATATATATATATATATATATATATATATATATATATATATATATATATATATATATATATATATATATATATATATATATATATATATATATATATATATATATATATATATATATATACATATATATATATATATACATATATATATATATATATATATATATATATATATATATATATATATATATATATATATAGAGTTAGGATCTAATAAGAAGATTAACAAAAATGAGAAGGATGAGAAGAAACCATAACCACTCATTTCAGATGCACCTACAAAATCTCCTGCATCTCCCCTTAAAATTCTCACTCTTATTTAAAATGTGTGGTCCAGAGTTCTTCTTATTCTTCTTATTTTTATTTCTCTTCTTACTGGATCGCTACTCTATATATATATATATATATATATATATATATATATATATATATATATATATATATATATATATATATATATATATATATATATATATATATATATATATATATATATATATATATATATATATGTATGTATATATATATATATCTTTACATTATATATAACAGGAGGGAAATGTCACATAAGCATTCAATAAATCCACGTCAGCATACCTGTTATCATCCATAGTTTATGAAATTTATTCAATAAATCCACGATACTTGTTATCAGCCATAGTTTACGAAATTTAAAAATAGTGCTAACAGCAAGATTCAAACATGGAACCTGCAGTAAGTATAACAAAGAGCATTAACAACATGAGGCCTCAACCATTGTACCAGACCAATATATGTGGTATCCAATAGCGAAACTTAACTAATATACAACATCCAAAGATTTATATTAAAAATGTATCCTGCATATCTTTTTACTAATAGTCGATCTATTAGTAGAAGATAAAACACACACGTACAATAACAAAAAAAGGTATGAATTCTTCTCACATAACTGACTTTTTTTTGCAGGTTTATTTTTATTATGTTGATCTATGTGTTGTTGATTATGATCATGCTTTGTTAATAGTTATACATGGGTCTGATATACATCCTAAATCCATAGAAAAAGGTACTAATTTTCTTAGAACCTGATGACGTATAGTCCCCAGCCGGGTCATGAACCCGGCCCACGGGTACTACCCGTATCCGGCCCATCACAGATGGGTGGGAATAATAGCTTATGGGCTTGGATGAACAGTAACCGCACACACGTGTGCAGCCCATGGCCCGGCATGCCCGGTGCAGGGTTAGACAGAATCATACTCCTACTATGATTAGGATTTATCCCAAAGGAGAGGATATTCATTCACTATAATTAGAAGATAACAATCAATCTAAATCTGGTGATTATCCTTTCCTTGGGGCCGAAGCATCAGTGACAGCCCTTTAGGGTTTCACTGCCTATATAAGGAACCCCCAAGGGTTCCACAAAGGTATTACATTATACACATTCACATCTCATCCGATTCCTATAACCCTAACCGATTACTTACTCTCACGCCGGAGTCTAATCGTGGGAAACATTCCCACGGTAAACCTAACGCGTGTTGTTTTAGTGTGCAGGATCCCAACCAGATAATTCACTTGGTGCAGAAGCCGGAGTCCAGCCAACCCGAATTAAGCCTAATTCGGGTCTAGCAAGGATCACCCAACTTTTGTATCAACAAGTTGGCGCCATCCGTGGACCATTACACTAAGCTAGAGCAAAATCTCATCTCGATTTCTCAATGACGAAGGGGCATCCGCAAGGAAACCCCAGGAACACAAATCCTGGGAATCGGAAGTCCCCAAGGGAAAGGATACTCATTCCTAATCGATCCCCTAGCAACCAAGCCGGTGGACCAAACAACTGAAGTGGTCTTCAGTCCATGGGTATGACAAGCACGTTCTCTGTCACCCCACCACCTACTTTAACCTTGGATAACCCTGATCCAGGGAGTGCGCCCAACCCCATAACAAGGAGCCGCGCAGACCATCGACTGAGGAAGAAGTAGAGGTCGAGCCGCTCAGTGAGGAAGATCTTACTCGAGTTCTCACGCAGAACCTTGAGAGGATCGTCCCAGGAATTGCATCAAGGTTGAACCTAGGGAGGGACCTCCAATCTAGGCTCAACTTTGGCCACGCCTGACTAGGCACCTCTTCTCAAACTCAAAGGAAGCGAAGGACGCGACCTCAGGAGCAGAACCTCTTTGAGAAAACTCCCCAACCCAGGAATGTGTTCGAACGCATAGGGGATTGTCTCATGCAAGAACTAATACAATCCCGTGAGAAGGGAGAGAGGTCCGACGGTTCGCCCGAACGACCAGATCTGGAGCTAACCAGAACTAGTCACCGCACAAGCGTGTGGGATAGGATGAATACCAGGAAGAATGCTTCTAGCTCTTCTCATAAGAGCGGTCGTCACCCACAGGATGGGGCACCGCCCCCTTCTCCCGGTCCATCAGGAGAGGACTCGGATGACCATCCACCCAAGCGTCGCCGACCTAGGCATACTCCTCCACCACCGCCGCCAGACAATGAAGAGTACTATGGCGGCCCCTATTATCGAGAGGCGGAAGCAGAAGATCTTTCCCGCCCGTGGTGTGACCCTAGTCTCACCCGTCCATGGGCAGATCCCAGGAAAGATCCTTTTACTCTCCGCATACAGAATTACTTCGAGGATACAAGCGTTGCATGTCGGCGTGTGTCAAGACTTATGATGGGACTGGTGATCCGGATGATCACCTAAAGATATTTGACACGCAAGCGAAAATTGAACGATGGCCCATGCCTATATGGTGCCAAATGTTCAATTCAACCTTGATCGGCAATGCTCGTGATTGGTTTGAGGGACTTCCTCCGCGAAGCATTGATAACTTCACTGAACTACGTACTGCGTTCCAGAATAATTATACTTGGCGAAAGAAGTATAATAGGGACCCGGTCTCATTGGCAACCGTCAAGCAACGACCGGGGGAATCTACAGAAGCCTTCACTGAACGCTTCAATGACGAGTGCACACGCATAAAGACAATGCTGGAACTTCTGAAAATTTCCGATTATATGCATACCATAACAAACAGGGAATTAATCAGACGTCTCAATGACAAACGTCCGGAGAGGTATAACGACCTTATGGAAAGGGTCAGAAACTTCATAGAGGGAGAAACCGCAGTAGCCGCGGCTTAACCTTCAAAAGGAAACAACTACCGATCGAACGACCAGTCCAAGAGACAGTCAGGCGGTCAAAACAACCAGAGCAGTGGGAGGGGCTCAGATTACAAGAGCCAAAACAAAGTAGGACGGTCGGAGGACAAATTTACCCCTCTAAAGATGTCCTACCGGGAGATCTTGCTGACGGAAGGGTCCAATTTCCCGAGACCTCTCCCAATGACGACTCCGTTGGACCGTCGTCAAGGAAATCGCTTTTGCGAATTCCACAACGACAAGGGCCATGGCACGGAGGAATGTATCCAGCTCAAGAAGCACATTGAGTCACTGATCAAGTCAGGCAAACTCAAGCATTTGGTCAAGGATTGGAAGGATGGAAAAGACAACAAGAAGTATGACAAGAAGGATCCCCAAAAGGACAAACCTTCAACTATATACATGATCCAATCCAGGCAGCGCCGCACAAAGCAGAAAATTAGTAAAAAATTATCACGCGGCAGAGAAATCTCATTCCCTCCCATCACGGCAAGTGATGTGATTGATGCGCCTCTCACTATTGAGATAAGCATTGGAATACACAATGTCCGTCGTATGTATGTGGATGGAGGGTCACAGCAGAAGTACTATACGAACACTGTTTCGTACAGTTACGACCAGAAATAAGAAGCTAATTAGTACCGGCCACGGCGCCGCTCATCGGTTTTAGTGGAGACACCATCTGGCCAATAGGACAGCTGCGTCTGCTTGTAACCATTGGGAATGAAGATCACTCCACCACGGCGTGGATGAACTTTATGGTGATACGCTCACACTCTCCATACAATGGGATCATAGGCAGACCAGGTATCCTGGCCATACGGGCAGTACCCTCCACGGCACACGGGATGATCAAATTCCCTGTGGAAGGAGGAATTGTCACTATCTATAACACAATCATACCAGCATCCGAGTGTCATGTCGTGAAAACACCGGTTCCACCTGTTTCCCCCAAGGACGGATCACCACCTCCCAATTGGAAGGTGGCAATCCATCCTGATTATCCGGAACAAGAGGTATCCATAGGGGGAACACTCTCGGATAGGGGCAAGAGGGACATGTGCTCTCTCCTGAAAGCAAACTTAGATGTATTCGCATGAGAGACAAGCATATGACGGGCGTACCGCGTACGATAGCAGAACATAAGCTCCAAATCCGCCAGGGATATCCTCTCGTTAAGCAAAAGAAGCGCGGTCAGGCACCCGAACGCAGCCAAGTAATATTGGATGAAGTACAGAAATTGGTAGATGCAGGTATCATGCGCGAGGTATACTACCACGAGTGGTTATCCAACCCAGTCATGGTCAAAAAGCAAGATGGAAGCTGGCGCATGTGCGTGGATTTCACGGATCTGAACAAAGCCTGTCCACAGGACTGCTACCCGTTATCGGAGATTGATTGGAAGGTGGAATCCCTATGTGGATATCCCTTTAAGTGCTTCTTAGATGCATATAAAGGATACCACCAGATCCAGATGGCGGAAGAGGACGCAGAGAAGACGGCGTTCGATACTAGTCAAGGCGTATACTGTTATACGAAAATGCCATTCGGACTAAAGAACGCCGGGGCAACATATCAGCGGCTTGTTGACAAAGCCTTCGACTCGCACATAGGCCGCAACCTGGAGGTCTATGTTGATGATTTAGTCATCAAAAGTCATACGGAGGATGCACTTCTCCGAGACGTCCAAGAGACGTTTGACACATTGAGGAGGATTAATATGAAACTAAATCCAAAGAAATGCACGTTTGGGGCAACGGAAGGAATGTTCTTTGGATATATGATTGATCCAAATGGCATCAAGCCTTACTCGGAAAAGACGGACGCAGTAATACAGTTACCATCCCCTCAGACACGGAAAGAGGTGCAATCCTTAAATGGGAATTTGGCCGGGCTAAATAGGTTCTTATCAAAATCCGCAGAGAAGTCACTCCCCCTATTCAAAACACTCAAGAAGTGCATTAAGAAGGGAGACTTCCGGTGGACAAAGGAAGCTGAGGAAGCCTTTGGTCAACTCAAGAAACACCTTGCATCTCTCCCCATGCTAGTAGCTCCCCGGCCCAAGGAGGAGCTCATCGTGTACCTATCAGCCACACATGGAGCAATAAGTGCGGTACTCATGACGGATAGGGACATAGTCCAATATCCGGTCTACTTTATAAGTAGAACACTACAAGGGCCGGAGTTGAATTATTCTTCCATGGAAAAGTTAGTTTTGGCATTAGTGTTTGCTACGAAACGGTTGCGCCGGTACTTTCAGGCGCACCCAATTGTAGTTATTACTGATCAACCAATAAAACAAGTCATCTCTAGACCAGATGTGGCCGGTAGGCTACAGAAGTGGAGCATTCTATTGGGATAACATAACATATCTTATAGACCAAGGACGGCTGTTAAAGGCCAAATCTTGGCAGATTTCTTGATAGAGAAGCCGGAGGAGGAGGGACCAATCGTACAACGAGAGGAAACTCCATCAGAACCATGGGTATTATTTACGGACGGATCTTCATGCACGGATGGATTAGGAGCGGGTCTCATTCTTACGAATCCGGAAGGAATGGAGTTTACGTACGCCCTACACTTTGACTTCACAGCCACCAACAATGAGGCAGAATATGAAGCGTTGGTTGAGGGTTTAAAAATCGCCGCTAGAATGGGAGTCCGCAACCTTGAGGCCTACGTGGACTCACGGCTTGTCGCGAACCACATTCTGGGGGGATACGTAGCTAAGGAGGATAACATGGTTCGATACTTGGAGAAATTCAAGTCACTCATCGCGGCTTTCAGCAAGTTTTCCATCAAGCAGGTACCAAGAGGTGAAAACAAGAAGGCGGACGCTCTTAGCAAGATCGCGTCTACAAGTTTCGCCGACTTATCCAAGCAATTCTTGGTGGAAATACTTAAGGAAAAGTCTATAACGGAAGGGGAAGTCGCAGCTATAGTTGAGGAAGATGGGCCTACATGGATGACCCCGATCATCAACTATTTGACTAATGAAACCCTTCCAGACGAGGAAAAGGCGGCACGGCGCATCAGTAGGAAGTCGCATCACTTCGAGCTTCGAGAAGGTATTCTTTACAAGCGGTCTTTCTTACAGCCGTGGTTGCGGTGTGTTGGGCCACGCCAGGCTACTTATGTGATCAGTGAGATACATGAGGGGTTATGCGGCATGCACGCGGGTCCCCGATCCGTAGTAGCCCGAGTTCTACGCACATGATATTATTGGCCTACCATGCATAAGGATGCACGCGACATGATTCGCAAGTGCAGTGATTGCCAAGTGCACAGACCAGTACCACGACATCCGCAGCAGGAACTTACACCCATTACATCCCCATGGCCATTCTATTAGTAGGGGATTGATATCGCAGGACCTTTTTCCCGTAGATGCGGGTGGGGTTAAGTTCTTGATTATCGCAATGGACTACTTTACACGCTGGATAGAGGCCAAGGCAGTCAAATCCATCACAGGCAAACAAGTTAAAAAGTTTGTTTGGGAGAACATCGTGTGCCGTTTTGGCTTACCAGGAGAAATCATCTCTGACAACGGGAAGCAGTTCGCGGATAATCCATTCAAGGACTGGTGCGCAGCATTGAATATCAAACGGCTCTTCGCATCTGTTAAGCACCCGCAGACAAATGGTCTTATGGAACGAGCAAATAGAAGCTTGGGTGAAGGCATCAAGGCACGCCTGGAGGAACGAAGTGCCAAATGGGTGGACGAATTGCCACATGTTCTATGGGCACATAGGACTATGATCAAAACAGCCAACGGGGACACCCCATTCGCATTGGCCTACGGCACTGAAGCTGTTATACCAGCAGAAATAGGAATGCCTACCATCCGCACATCGGAGGTTAATGTCGTCACAAACGACGAGCAGCTCCAGATCAATCTGGATTTGTAGGAGGAAAAAGGGAGATAGCGGCTATCAATGAGGCCAAGTCCAAGGCACGGATGAAGGCTTATTATGACGCCAAGGTTAAAGGTGTTTCTTTTTGACCGGGAGATTATGTCTTTCGTGCTAACGAGGTAAGTCGAGCGGAGAATACAGGGAAGCTGGGCCCTAAGTGGGAAGGACCGTATGAGGTCACGGAGGCCTTAGGACGGGGCGCGTACAAGTTACGTGACATGGATGGCCGCGACCTGGAACGCACATGGAATATCTGCAATCTTAAAAGGTGCTATCTTTGAAAGCTACGGCTTCCGCATGGACACTTCGCTATATCTAGCTTCAGTCAAGATCCATGTGTTCTCTTTGTTTTGTCTTGTTTTTTATGCTTTCTAGGTTCCTTTTGTTTTTAGGATTTCCCATTCTTGTTCCAACAAAAAAACGTAAACGTTCTAATAAAATGCCGTGGTGCCTAGCTAGCTCCACGACTTGTTCTTGTGCAAATTGTTGTCTTCTTTTTTAGATTTTCTTATTGTCATATAGATTTAGTGTTGTTACTACAATGTGCTATATCTTATTCATATGCATTCATTCAATAACGTACATGTACAATGCGCCTCCAGGCGGGGTAAGAGGATTGAGTGAACCTAATAATTCAACTTGTCGCATAAGAGGGATGCAACCCCAGTGACGCGGATCATGTATCCTTACTAGACACCTTACTCACGAGACGTTGTGATAAGTTTCCATATGCCGCGCTCACGCAGTGCTTTTCATGGTAAAGACGCACGCCGCACGTCTAGTAAAATATAGAATGATTGTATTTTTTGAGTAAGACGTGACATGTCATGCAGTACAGGTATATGATATGTAACAAAAAAAATACACAAGTTTCAAATTCATAACAGCAAAATAGTCGTGGTCATCACGGACTGGCTTGCATACATATGACAAGTTATTACAACATCAGTTTTAGCCGTATACATACACGGACGAATAAAATCATACAAATGTTTACAATGTAAATTACAACGGAGGAAGGAACTCCCCTATCTCCTTCTTCCCTTCTTCAATCAAGGTGCGGAGGGCCTCCCCGCGAGCATTCTTCCCATCTTGTGTTCTGATCATATTCGCATCCAACGCCTCGGCCAGCAACTTTCCACCTTTCATCACTTTCGACACAAAGTCGTAGGTGGGCAAAGTCAGTTGGATGGGATCAGCAGTGAGCTTGGACATTATTACCTCATTAGGAGCGTCCTTTAGCGCTTCTAGCTCGTCTAGGAGGGGGTGTTGGATTTCAGCAAGAGCATCCATTGACGCAGTCATCTTGTCTGTGACTAAGGGGTTGTGGTAGGCATGCTGGGTAATATCTTCCTTCTTGCCTATCAGCTCTACATCTTTGACCAGCCCCTCATGCCTACCACGGTCAATACCATCCGAGACGACATCAGCAAATGCCTGTAGCAGGTAAGGAGCTTCCGTCACCTTGCTCACGGCAAGCCGCATTCCTTGGCCAACCACCCATCTACGCCCAGCTATGGCTGTGAGCAAAGGAGGACACATCATTTCAGCACAGTCCGTATCCATCTTGCTTAGTTCGCCCTCAGCTGCTACAGCTTGCTCGTCCAGGGTAGTCCGCGCCTGGGCTAGCTCATCCTTCAGCGCGTCGCGCTCTTGAGCAATAGTGAAGGCTTGTACGGGTACGGCTTTAGTGGAAGCTTCGGTTGCGGATACCTATATATATAACACTTGGAGTTATTACAAAAACTACGTGGTTTTCTGTGTGCACAAATAAACATTAAAGTGAGAGCATACCTTCTCGTTGGATGCAGCTAATAGGGCCTCCAGCTCGACGATACGTTCTTCACGAGCGTTGGCATGATGGGCTTGCTCCTTAACGGTGGACTCAGCCACGACCAAGGCTGTCTGCAGAGACGTGATGGTTTTCTCGTGCTTACCCACCAGTGCTTCACGGCGAGCTATCTTCTTGTCAGCACGGCTCACATTAGTCAAAGCCTTGATCAGACGGCATCTCAGGGCCGCACCAACCGTTACTTGGTGTGCAGAGGACACATCAAACTGCTCCAGTAACGTCTCATGATCCAGCTCGTCCAAATCATGCGCCAGTGCTGGAGGAGTGATGTGTTCAATAAATTCAAAGCACTCAAACTCCGCCTCCAACCTTGTTAAGCTAGATAAATTCCATGCTAGGCGTAGGCTGGTGTCGGGTTCCTCAGAATGTGGCTCCTCAGCATGGGTCACCGGAGGGGATGGAGGTCTCATTGATGTCACGGGAGAAGGTTTGATAGGTGTGAAAACACCCATCCTTTTACCACTTAATTCTGGCTAAAACGAGACCAAAACACGTATTTAATATCATTTGTTTGGAATTATGCGTGGTTTTTGTGTTTATTGTGTTTTCAGAGCCAACCGGATAAATATTGAAGAAAACATGGGATTGCACGGGTTTTATGGAAGAAAAAGACTCAAGACAAAGTCTAGTGTCCAAGAAATGCAAAAGATTTGAAGTCACTGGGCCTATTCGAAGAATTATCGAAGAAAAGGACTAAAGATGGAAGATTTACATAAGTCGAAGAAACTCAAGTCTATTAAACGAAGAAATTTAAAGACGAGTTGAAATTAATCGACGACAAATCCCGAATCAGAATCGAAAATGTCAACTTTTCTGAAAAGACGAGAAGACAAGAAGAACGGGAGAAAGCCCACTCACCGACCAAAGGGAACACCTATAAAAGGAATCCCCCTCACACTTTTCATTCAGTTTTTTAGTTTTTTCCCCCTCTTTTTTCTCCCTTTCTGTTCGTAGGTTTCACCAACACCACTAGGGTGTTTGGTGATTTTGATCTTTGTTTTTCAATCTTGTAATTTCATCCTTGTTTTGTGATTGTTAAAACCTTAATCATTAAATATATCAATCTTTCCATTTCATCTTGTTCATCATCATCTTTTATTTCAAGTTCTTAAGTTCTTATTTGGTTGAGTTTTGATTTTAAAAAGTTGTTGAATTTGCGTTTTTATTGATGGGATTTGTTGTTATTGGTTAGTATATCATTTGTGTTTAAGTTTATTTAAGTTTTGGTTGAAAACTTGGTGAATTTTTGGCTTAAAATCGATCTTCCCTATTTTTCTGAAAGTTACTGTTCTTGAGTTCCCAGGTTCCGGATGAACCAAAAGTTCCGGACGAACCAAGAGTTCCGGATGAACTAAAACTTCCGAGTGAATCATCTTAGTTAAAATCTTCCGAATCATTTTCCTTTCAAAAGTTCCGAGTCAATTTCAAAAGTTCCGGATGAACCAAATCTTCCGAATGAACAAAAGTTCCGGATGAATGTTATTTTCAAAAGTTCCGAATGAATGTTTGTTTTTAAAGTTCCGAATCAATTTAAGTTGAAAAGTTCCGGATCAGTTTTATTTCCAGAAGTTCCGGATAAACTTCCGGACCAAACTTCCGAATCAAGTTCCGACCAAACTTCCGGGTGAAGACTTCCGAGTGAAAGTTCTGAATCAAATTCCGAGCCAAATCTTCCGGATCAACTTCCGAACAAAGTTCCGGGTGAAAAGTTCCGGATAAACTTCCGGATCAGTAGTTCCGAATCAAGGTCAATTTCCGAATCAATTTTCTTTGAGTATTTTTAAGTGTTACTGTGTTACTGTTTCTTCATTCTATTTTAATTTTAATTCTAGTTTTATTAATTGTCATTAAATTAATTGTTTTTTATTTAAGTTTTCATTTTAATGCATTTAAACTTTTTTAGTAGATTAGAAAACTAAACCCCTTTTTTAGTAACCAAGAACAATCATTCCACTTAGAACCAAGATCAATTCGAGAGGATATTGAGAGAATTTAGAGAACCCCAATGAAATATCTAATATCAAATGGCGCCGCTGCCGGCTCTTCTCGTTAAGATCAACAGTTTTTTTGTGAGAACTTAGATTTTGGGATCCGTTCCCCGTGAACGTTAATTTTTCATAAAAAATTCAAAAACACAAAAAAAATATAAAATTTTCAAAAAATCCTAAAAATTAAAAAACATAAAAACCAAAAATATTTTTGCTTTGTTTTTGCCTTGTTAGTTCTTTTGCAGGTGTATGCGCACTCGATCAATGTCTTATCAAGAGCCCGAGCCTCTCGATAACTTAGACATGGCCGGTGTACAAAACAACAACAACATACCACCTCAAAACAACAATAATAACAACAACAACCCACCTTTCAACAACTGATTCAGCTTCCGCTTCTGGGAGATCAAACGGAGCTCGATTAGTTTCTGCCCAATGATTGAACTCCTGCAAGCTCATGTAGATGGCAACACTGATCCAATTGTTATACCAGCGATTGCAGCCAACAATTTTGAGCTCAAATCCGGCTTTATCCAGATGGTCTCTGCTCAACCATTCTTGGGGCGTACCATTGATGATCCACATGACCACATCAAGAGATTCTTGCAACTCACCAATACGGTCAAATTCAATGGTGTTCCACAAGAGGAATCCGGTTACAACTTTTTCCCTTTTCTTTAGAGGGACAAGCCCGGCATTGGCTTGCTAAGGAACCACCACAGAGTATTCTTTCGTGGACGGATTTGGAAACCAAGTTTATCAATTACTTTTTCCCACCCTCTCGTACTACCGCTTTGCGGAATGAAATCATAAATTTTGAACAAAAGTACGATGAGTCGTTTAGTGAATCTTGAGATCGTTTTAAAGATCTTTTAAGAAAATGCCCACAACATGGTTTTACCAAAGTGCACCAAATTAACACTTTTTACAATGGTTTAAGCATGAATGACCAAGATTCACTAAACAGTTCCGGGTGAAAAGTTCCGGATAAACTTCCGGATAAACTTCCGGATCAGTAGTTCCGAATCAAGGTCAATTTCCGAATCAATTTTCTTTGAGTATTTTTAAGTGTTATTGTGTTACTGTGTTACTGTTTCTTCATTCTATTTTAATTTTAATTCTAGTTTTATTAATTGTCATTAAATTATTTGTTTTTAATTTAAGTTTTCATTTTAATGCATTTAAACTTTTTTAGTAGATTAGAAAACTAAACCCCTTTTTTAGTAACCAAGAACAATCATTCCACTTAGAACCAAGATCAATTCGAGAGGATATCGAGAGAATTTAGAGAAACCCAATGAAATATCTAATATCAAGGTTCCCTTTCCACCTCCTTCTCTTAGGCCACGGTCGACGGATCCGCCCTGTTATTAACACACGTTAGTTTTGTTTATGAATCAATTTACTTTGAGTCTTAACAAAAGGTACTTACGTAGTGCCAGTGATGGGTTCCGTAATGGTGGGGGCTACAACATTCACGGGGGTGGCCATCCAGACTTGCTCATCCGGGCGTGGTGAGGGGTCGACCTGGGCCGTAGCAGTGCTGCTTCCTTCCTGGAACTGCGGATGGTCTTCCCTTAGCTTCTTCGGAGGAGCATTATGTGCCCCCGCCCCGTCCCCTAGAGTTTTTTCTACCCTCCTGGTATTCTTTCTTTTTCTGGATGTGGGCTTAGAGGACCCAGAGGCTTGGGTAGTTTCTTCATCCTCACCAGTGCGGCTGTCAACAGGGTTGGTGAAATCCTCTTCTTCTGCTTCCTCCTGGTGCGGCACAGTGCCCTCAAGCAGCAATTCTCCACCATCTTCGTTGTGGAAGTCAAGAGGGGATTTCTCAATTACGGGCTCTCCCTCATCTGATCTCGGCTCGGTGGTTTCTTCCAGCGGGATGGTTTTGTCTGCGGTCGCATCAAGAAGGGGGAGTTCATTTTCTTTCAGCGGGTGGAATCCTTCAGGAACTTTCATTGGGTCGCCTTGGCGCAATAATCCATGTAGGTTCATCTCTGCGGACATATGCATATATAAGGATCAGTAAGGTCACAAAATACAAATGTGACATTTTTTATATCTATAAATATAAGTGGACCTACCCTGCCAACGTTCGGTTAGAAAGCACGGATACATATCCTCCCTTCCATAGTAGTAGCGGCTTATCCCTACTAAACACAGGAAGTGCTCCGACAAACCCCTATGGAATTTTGTGCGGTGGGTATCTAGAATTTTCAAATCCTTACTACTATAGTCTTTGGATTTGGGAGGAAAGTCTTTTGGTACTCGGGTTTTGAGGACGGACGGGGTAGGGAATACTTTATCATCAACGAAAAAGTAATGATCGTACCAGCTCTTAAGGGAGTCTAAGGGCTTCCTATACGTCATGGGGGCGTTCCCGGATCGTTTTTTAAACGACAGCCACCCATTCACTATTTGGGGGAGTAAAAGACCCTAAATAGATTTAGGGTCGGGGTTACTCCGCATGTATGGCAGGTAATCTCAAATTGATTGATTTTACACGCCCCTATGCAGTGCAGCTAGGTTATGTGGAAGTCATAATATAGAAGCAGATCTACCAAAAACTTGGATAAGGGGATGCGGTAGTTAGCCGAATCGAATAGGCGCATGTACACGCCTATCTTTCCCCTCGGTGCATCCGTAATCGCTTCACCTTCACTGGATAGGTTCGGTGTACGCTTTCGGGAATATAATACTTGGACAAAAAGTCTATGTATTTCTCTGCAGGCATCACGTTCAGGACATCCGTAATAAGGGGATTGTCCTTTACCATGTTTTATAAAGAGGGTTTGAAAGGCGTGATGATCTAACCTGCGGTTGTGGAAATCCGTGGAATAAGAGGCAAAATATGGAAGGAAGAAGCTTGGGAATAACAATGGCGGAATGAATATAAACTGTGTGTGTAACAGTAGCACACACCAACTCTTATATAGGGTTGTCTCGATTTCCGAGGTAACGTAGATGTTTGCCACGTGTAAGCCACTACGCCCATCTAACGGATGGGATTTCTGACACTTCTGAAAACGTCAGAAGGGACCCACGGGTCACTTCTTAACAGTTTTACGTGGCTCAATGGTGGGCATTAATGGTGCACTTTTACAGGTGTGCAACTGACTAGTTGACTACCATTAATGCATTCATTCTTGTGTCGGGATATGTTGTCATACGTAAGACTATATTCAATGCAACATTTAATTTGTCCCGGTCGATACGTGCGACTGAGGTATCATTGGCATGACATTCCTAAATCAGGTTTCCACGTGCGGCCGAAACAAATTTTTGAAAACTTTACCATTCCCTAAGGATCTTTCTTGGTACGTCCGGGGATGTTGTTCCCATTCAATCCATAACACAAGATTTAGAAGAGATATTTAGAGAGAGAAAGAGAAGAAAGTAGAGAGAGAAACAAGAGAGAAATTGGAAGGTTAATGTTTACTAGAGAGAGAAAGTAAAATAAACCAACACCCTCTTCCACACATGGAAGAGGGTTTATATACCCTTGGCCTTTTGGGCCGTGGGCTTTGTTTCCTTGGGCCGGGCTTGGCTTTGCTTGGGCTTACGCCCCTAACTTAGACAATATTAGCTTAAAGTCCAAGCCCGGTTTTCCCGACTAACCTATTACAATACAAGACCATTTAACGACTGAGATGACCTATTACATTCTTGTTCGACTATATAAAATATAGGGCTAACAATCTCCCCCAATGTATCGGTCATCTTAAAATGCTTAAAAAGCATAAGATGGTTGAGTGAATACATTCTTGTAGAGGAGATCTTCCTGCTTTGGTCTTGTATCTTGGTCTTGATCTTGTTTGTAACAGCTTTGTTCCTTCATGCTTTCGTGATCTTTATCTTGAGCCTTTGTCATTTGACTTTGAGTGCTTGAGATCTTCATCTGTACTCCTTGTGACTAAGATGACCTATTACATTCTTACATTCTTAGGTATCTTGATTATCGCCATCTTGTGCTCTTATGACTTCTGAATCGACATCGGTATCACAGCTACGCCACCTTCTTGATATGCAGCAACATATATAGACACGGATGAAATGGCTTTGAACATTTCACCCTAACTCGGTAGCGTTTTACCTCCGGTCGGTGAAGACCGTTAAACGGTATTAAATACCGTACCTGTGATCAGGTAGATTCGATTAAGAACCTCCTTGACAGGGTTTCCCGGCGGTAGTAGCCAGTTCTCTTTACTCGACTGTCTCAAAGCAGACTGCGAACGTAAAGAGTGAATCATAAGGATAAATTATCCGTCTGATTAGAGTCGGCAATTCAGATTTCCTGGAACAAGTTTGATTCTAAAAGAATCGCACCATTGTTGCTTTCCAGTTTGTCACAAGCTTGATTCATAGAGAATCTTGCGAGTTACCTACCGCAGTGCTGTTTGATGTTGACACTGTAAGGATTTCCATTCGTCACTGTAAACACTAATGAGTGTCACTCTGAATGTTCTAGCAAGATCACATGGATTTTGCGAAGAAACCTGGAATCAAGTTTGAATCAATTAAGAATCCAAACTTAGTTGCTTTCCAGTTCTCACAAGTTTGATTCGTGTAGAATCGCACAGGTTACCTACCATGAGCTTGTTTGATGTTGGCTCAAGCAGGATTTCCATCTTCATTGTGAATCGTATCACTCAGATGTTCTGGCAATATCACAAGGATAATGTGTAGGACTCGATTGTGTCCTAATGAGATGATAGATAGATCTCGTTTGGCTCTAGACTCAATAAGTGCATTTTTGGTAATCGGAGGCTGGAGCAGACTGCCACCTTTTCAATATTAACTGACTCGGAGTGAGAAAGTCAATAGATACGTGTTGATCTCCGTGACAATGAGACAAGTTTCTTTTGAGAGAAACTCGAATGGCCGAGGAAGGGTTGTGCATCGCATCACTGGGTCCATGACACTTGTCTTCAAAAGATGTGTTAACCCGGTTTCTACCTAAGTTGCACAGAATATTCAACTCCTTCAATGCTTACCAATACGTCATCATTAGCACCTTGTTGTGATTGTTCTAGTGCTAACTTAAGTAATTGGTCCGCATTCAGCTTCATTTCACTCCATCTTTCCTAAGGACAACTATTTCTAGCTATGGAATGTCCTTGGGTAGATCCCTCCGGTTCTGGTTGGATCATAGGACTTAGTTTCCTATCCTAAACCACCTTTTGACTCCATCGTTCCGTCGTGGATAGTAGGTTGTTTTGGGTAAAGATCGTAACCATAAAACCATTGAAAAACCATTCAAAGTGCTTGATAAAAATCAAAACTTTTAACACTTTGAAAGTTTTATCTTTTCGAAAAGCTCCCCCTACACACATGCATCGATATACGAAATAGTTTGGCATGTGAAGGAAAGAGTTGCACTTGAGTCTTTAAGATCACATGTTGCGATATATTACATTTTAATCACATTTTCTCCCCCTATCTCTAATATAAAAACATCATATTAGAGATACTAATTGATTAAAATATGACAATTTCTAATTGGGAGAGAAACATATACGTGTGAAGCATGGAACATGTTCAGTCGGGTCGCTCCCCATCAACAATATATGTGTGTCTTGAGACAAAATTTGACAAAATTTTAGAAAAACGACACCACAAAATATGTTGAGGTACGGAGTTGAGATGCCTTTTCCGATATAATATATTACATTTGACAATTTCATATCATTTTCGGAATGTGTTGGATACATAAAATATGACAATTTTAGAGATGTACCCAACAACATTAAAAGGCTTGATTTTAAAACGCTCCCCCTCAAAAATTGATCAAAATAGCATATGACAATTTTGAGATATAAAAAACCGCTTATGACGAAGGGAGTGTTGAACACACAATTTTGAAAGATTTAGAAAAACCTTTTGAGAAATTCTTGAAAAAATGTGTTCAACGGTTTTAAAATAATCAGGATAGAAAACTTCTCTTCTATTGATTAGGGAAAGCGCACTGAAACGTACACTCCCCTTTCGGGTCCGTTTTTCATGAGCTCAAAACTTTGATTGTTTTGTGACTAGCTCATGACCGAGAAAAATAAATTTCCCGTTGTGAAGGATAAGTTATCATCCGTGATAAACTTTCCTTAAGTTGAAGTTCGAGTTCTAAGCTGACATTTACTTAGAAATCGTTTTTCATGAACTTAAAAACTTTGAATGTTTTTATGAGAAGCTCATGACCAAGAAATATGAATTTCTCGTTGAGGAGGATAAGTTATCGTCCGAGATAAACTTTCCTTAGTTGAGGTCCGAGTCCTAAGCTGTGATGCGCTTAGAAGTCATTTACACGAGCTTAAAACTTTCGAATAGTTTTAATAGAAGCTCGTATCTGAGAAAATCGAATTTCTCGTTTTGAGGATAAGTCATACTCGGGATGAACTTTCCTGTCTTGTGAGCCCGGGTTACAGTCTGTAATTTGACTATAAGCCTCGTACACGAGCTAAAAACTATTGAATAGTTTTAAGAGAAGCTTGTGTCCAAGAAATATTAATTTCTCGTTTTGAGGGTAACTTATCGTTGAAGAGATAAAGTTCCCTTTCTTTAACAGTCGAGTTACAGTCTGATATGTGACTGTAAGTCGTCTTGAATCTTACTTGTGAAACCCTTGAGACACGTATTTCTCTGATATCTGCTTCTTCAGCAACCAAACTCTGAGAGTGTCTTTTGTTGAACGGTATGAATATGGAAAACCTTTGTGTTCTTGTTGAACCTTTATTTTAATACCTGCACTTTTATCAGTAGTTTGTATGCTTGCTTGTGGGTTAGTGATATCTTTGTGAGAACCGTGTTGGGGTTCACCTAGAACCTTTTTTGTGCTAGAGGGAAATATCTTTCCTGTAGGAACCCACCTAAGACCAATTGTTTTAAAGGTTCTACCCGTTGGTATCCACCTAAGACAGGATCTAGGAGTCATAGGTTTCTCATGCACAGCGGAAGACTTAGTTGGAGAAAACCTATTTCCTTTAGGGTTCCATCTTTGAGGTGCTCTAGCTTTTTGGTTCACCTTGTTCAGGACTTTAATGATACAATCATCATGAATGGCATTAAACACGCATTTGTTACATTTCGTGCAAACAAAGTGCTTAGCATCTGAGAAGGCTCTAGAGTTCCTAGGGTTGGCAGAATTGTGCACATCATAGAAGGGTCTAGAATTCCTAGATGTGTGAACAACGCTCCTAGGTTGTGGTTTGGTCCTATCTCTTGCTTGTGTCTTGTTTTTAGCATCCTCTAGATAGCTTTTATGACCCGTGTCATTTGAACTACGCCTAGGCATGTTCTTGGAGCTAGATCTAAAGTTGCTTGAAGCATTCATGTGATCGGGTTTTGCAAAAGCAGTTTGTCTTAAGGTCGGTCTAGATTGTGGAGTGACTGGTGTAGGCAACTTGCTACGCACGTCAACTTGGGATGCAAACCTCGGATTCGACATTTTGAGTCGTTCAGATTTAAACGCATTCGGTTGTCTAGCAACTGAGCGATTTCTGAATGATTGAGAAGGAGGTTTCCCCAAGACTGACTGTTTTGGTAACATAGTATCCACATTATTTCCTTTTATCTTCCTTAATTCATTTTTCACCGCTGTCAGTGCAAAAACCTTTTCCTGAATCTGAGCCTTTAATTGCTCATTTTGTAGAAGTAATTGAGCAACGCGTTGTTCTAACTTAATGTTCATATTATCAAATATGGCGTTATCAGCATTCGTATCATTACTTTCTACAGTGTCGATAGGTTGCACAGATAATTCAGTTAATGAAGCAGGCGGAGGACTTGGATTTTGAGAAGCCAACTTTGATTCTAACAAATTTATTTGTTTCACAAAATGTTCTTTTTCCGCGTTGAAATCTTGAATCTTACGATCCAATTTTTGTTCAAGAACAACATTTGCTTTTTCAAGTTTTTCAAAATAAGCTTCAAATTTGTCATTTTTCTTTGAAAATTCGAGTTTGGCATCCTTAAAATCTTTTGTCGTTTGAGCTAAGAGAGTTTCGAGCTCGTGAGTCTTAGAATCAGTATTTAATGGTACCTCAGCCATTGGCTCATTGTCACATGTGGGTCTGATAGCTGTAATAACCACTTCTGTATCTTTCCCTGAGCTTGTGCTGGTATGATGAGTTTCTGATTCTGACCTGCTGCTTTCTGTATCAACCGAAGAAGCATCCAATGCTTGATCTTTATCGACAGTGCTCTCTTTCGTCTGCATCAGTCTTTGATTCACCCTTCTTTCCAATTGCCTTTGATGGCGTGTTCTTTCAGCAACTGACTTCTGTATATTACTCATGTGTTGAAGAAGTGTCTCTTTGAACGCTTGAAGATCTACGAAAGTATATTTGGTAAAGTATGTGCTTGTGAACTCTCGATCGTTTTTGGATAAGCCACTTGAGTCAATGAATTGCTGGAACTGAAGGTTGAGAGATAAAAGGATGTCCATTGATAGAGTCTCGTGAAGATCATCTTTGTTAAGTTCAAGTTGAAGATGGTCCATATTAAATAGCAACGTTTTGATGAATGTCTCAACATCTTGACCAAATAGTAGAAAGAATACCCGTTTGAATCCAATTTCAAGACGAGTGCCTTTTAGGTCTTCTCTTGAAAGAACCTGAAGGTGTGACTGAAGTAACTTTATGTGTTCCATGCATCTTTCTTTTGATTTCGACATCTTGTATTTGATTGCATGAACGATTTTGGTGGTAGAATCCTTGTTAGAAGGTTTACTGATTGGAGTCTCAGTATTTGTCTGAACCTCTGGATTCTGCATCTTCTCTTTATTCATCTCAGTCATGGACGTTGTTGTTGTTGAATCCACGAAGATGTCCATTGAACGGATGTCTCGAAGAAGATATGATGTGTATGGATTACGGATCTTAGTGGATGTGTTGTGATTTGATTGTGGTTGAAATTCCGAAAATTCCAAAAAAAAAAAAAAATTCAGTCCGACAATAAATTCCTCAGTCCGACAAAACGGTAAGCCGAAATTTTTTTTGAATCACCAAATTTTGAAATCGAGTTAGAAATAGCCTAAAACTAGTAGGGAAAAATTTGAAAAATGAAAAATTTTGACAAAAAATAAAACCTAAAATGGCCTAAAAATTTGAATTTTGGTCCGAAAATTCGAATTTGTGATCGAAAAATTTTTCGCATCGCCAAAATTTGAAATTAACACTTAAATGGCCTAAAAAGGTCTAGGAAAAAATTAAATTTTTTGGAGTTTTCCCGCCAAAAAACTCTTTTTTTTTTTTTTTTTTTTTTTAATCTTCGTGTAAACTACCTTCTGAAACTAGTCTAGATAGTGGCTAAGTCTAAAAATTACTCAAACAAAATACCCATCGGAATGTCCATCGGAATACTTATCGGAATGTCAAATCGGAATGTCCAGATCGGAATGTCCAGATCGAAATGTTCTATCGCAATGCACTGTCGCAATGTCCAGATCGGAATGCTCTGTCGGGATGTGGCTGTCGGAATGTTCAGATCGCAATATGCTGTCGCAATGTTAGATCGGAATGTGGCTGAGACAAATTGGACAGAGTAACGACTTAACAAAAAAAAAAAAAAAAAACCCTTAAACCCGTCGGAATCCCAGATCGCAATGTACGATCGGAATATCCAGATCGGAATAAGGTATCGAAATCAGGGTGATCGCAAAGTGGAATCCTTGGATTATTGCGATCGAGCCTCACACTTTGTACTTTCCGATGGCAACACCTGCTTGAATTTCGGAATGAAGAAAAACAAGAAATTTCGCAACTTTTGATCCAAAAAATTTGTGTTTTAGCCAAAACCAAGAGACCCAAATCACTACTACTAGTATGTAGATGATTTGTATCAAGAAAAGACCATAAAAACACAAAAAGAAAAATGGGACGTGAGATATGGATCAAAAAAGTCACGAAAATTCAAGAACACCACACACGAATCTTCAATCACCTATCCACTATAGGCTCTTGATACCAAATGTTGTTCCCATTCAATCCATAACACAAGATTTAGGAGAGATATTTAGAGAGAGAAAGATAAGAAAGTAGAGAGAGAAACAAGAGAGAATTTGGAAGGTTAATGTTTACTAGAGAGAGAAAGTAAAATAAACCAACACCCTCTTCCACACATGGAAGAGGGTTTATATACCCTTGGCCTTTTGGGCCGTGGGCTTTGTTTCCTTGGGCCGGGCTTGGCTTTGCTTGGGCTTACGCCCCTAACTTAGACAATATTAGCTTAAAGTCCAAGCCCGGTTTTCCCGACTAACCTATTACAATACAAGACCATTTAACGACTGAGATGACCTATTACATTCTTGTTCGACTATATAAAATATAGGGCTAACAATCTCCCCCAATGTATCGGTCATCTTAAAATGCTTAAAAAGCATAAGATGGTTGAGTGAATACATTCTTGTAGAGGAGATCTTCCTGCTTTGGTCTTGTATCTTGGTCTTGATCTTGTTTGTAACAGCTTTGTTCCTTCATGCTTTCGTGATCTTTATCTTGAGCCTTTGTCATTTGACTTTGAGTGCTTGAGATCTTCATCTGTACTCCTTGTGACTAAGATGACCTATTACATTCTTACATTCTTAGGTATCTTGATTATCGCCATCTTGTGCTCTTGTGACTTCTGAATCGACATCGGTATCACAGCTACGCCACCTTCTTGATATGCAGCAACATATATAGACACGGATGAAATGGCTTTGAACATTTCACCCTAACTCGGTAGCGTTTTACCTCCGGTCGGTGAAGACCGTTAAACGGTATTAAATACCGTACCTGTGATCAGGTAGATTCGATTAAGAACCTCCTTGACAGGGTTTCCCGGCGGTAGTAGCCAGTTCTCTTTACTCGACTGTCTCAAAGCAGACTGCGAACGTAAAGAGTGAATCATAAGGATAAATTATCCGTCTGATTAGAGTCGTCAATTCAGATTTCCTGGAACAAGTTTGATTCTAAAAGAATCGCACCATTGTTGCTTTCCAGTTTGTCACAAGCTTGATTCATAGAGAATCTTGCGAGTTACCTACCGCAGTGCTGTTTGATGTTGACACTGGAAGGATTTCCATTCGTCACTGTAAACACTAATGAGTGTCACTCTGAATGTTCTGGCAAGATCACATGGATTTTGCGAAGAAACCTGGAATCAAGTTTGAATCAATTAAGAATCCAAACTTAGTTGCTTTCCAGTTCTCACAAGTTTGATTCGTGTAGAATCGCACAGGTTACCTACCATGAG
This sequence comes from Glebionis coronaria, assembly GCA_025667525.1. Classification (NCBI taxonomy): domain Eukaryota; kingdom Viridiplantae; phylum Streptophyta; class Magnoliopsida; order Asterales; family Asteraceae; genus Glebionis; species Glebionis coronaria. The sequence goes on from JANFOE010000546.1 coordinate 192,783, forward strand.
CTTGTTTGATGTTGGCTCAAGCAGGATTTCCATCTTCATTGTGAATCGTATCACTCAGATGTTCTGGCAATATCACAAGGATAATGCGTAGGACTCGATTGTGTCCTAATGAGATGATAGATAGATCTCGTTTGGCTCTAGACTCAATAAGTGCATTTTTGGTAATCGGAGGCTGGAGCAGACTGCCACCTTTTCAATATTAACTGACTCGGAGTGAGAAAGTCAATAGATACGTGTTGATCTCCGTGACAATGAGACAAGTTTCTTTTGAGAGAAACTCGAATGGCCGAGGAAGGGTTGTGCATCGCATCACTGGGTCCATGACACTTGTCTTCAAAAGATGTGTTAACCCGGTTTCTACCTAAGTTGCACAGAATATTCAACTCCTTCAATGCTTACCAATACGTCATCATTAGCACCTTGTTGTGATTGTTCTAGTGCTAACTTAAGTAATTGGTCCGCATTCAGCTTCATTTCACTCCATCTTTCCTAAGGACAACTATTTCTAGCTATGGAATGTCCTTGGGTAGATCCCTCCGGTTCTGGTTGGATCATAGGACTTAGTTTCCTATCCTAAACCACCTTTTGACTCCATCGTTCCGTCGTGGATAGTAGGTTGTTTTGGGTAAAGATCGTAACCATAAAACCATTGAAAAACCATTCAAAGTGCTTGATAAAAATCAAAACTTTTAACACTTTGAAAGTTTTATCTTTTCGAAAAGCTCCCCCTACACACATGCATCGATATACGAAATAGTTTGGCATGTGAAGGAAAGAGTTGCACTTGAGTCTTTAAGATCACATGTTGCGATATATTACATTTTAATCACATTTTCTCCCCCTATCTCTAATATAAAAACATCATATTAGAGATAGTAATTGATTAAAATATGACAATTTCTGAAAACCGATTGGGAGAGAAACATGTGTGCACGTATTCATCACATAAATATAAATAAGAATCGGTTCAGTGGATGTATTTCTATACCTGTTTTCTGTAAGCTATGAATGGCTATATATATGACACTTATTGTACCCTATGCGCCTCTTTAATTGAAATATATATGATGGGAGTTTCGGTTGGCCTTGCTCCTCCTCAACCACCATACACCCCACATCCTCCTAACAAATTGCAATAATCGCAGTCAATCTTCTTCATCAGGTACACTAACTTGTAGTTACCTTGATGATTAATTATTTTTTATAATAAAAAATATGCAAAAACATTGCATCTCTTTTTTATTGTTATAGGAACATCAAGAAGCTGAGATTAAAATTTGACGGAGGAGTCTTATGTTTAAAGCAACACATATACAGACCTTTTATCATGAAACCCATACTAAGATTTAAACAAAGTAACCGTGCTACAAAACACTAATGACTACTAAGTGTACTCAATAAAGTATATTAGTCAAATTTGCACGAGTAAGTGAACGATTTTAATCCTGCTTATGACTATATCAGGTGTGATATCTTTGTTCCGTGGAAGGGTTTCCTTGGTGCCATGGGCATAGATGGGCATCAAATTTGGTGGTTCATGAGTACTGTCTAAAATGTTCTTACCTGTTCACTCAACGGTACAAAAGCAGCTTTACATGGTAGGAAAGAGAGAGTCATAGGATTGTTATTATTGCGGATGCAAGAGTGTGACAGTTTGGTCTTACTTGCATAGTTTAGTTTATGGTTTAACAATGCAAGAGGACTATTGACTATAGTTGAGCTACTGGTCCATTAGTTAACATTTATCCTGCACATGCTTATAAAGGAAGCATTTATTCCAATGATGTAGCCTTAAATTTCTAGGCTATGGGGGCTGTTTGGTTTAGCCTATTATATGGGGCAGCTTAAATATTTGGGCTATGGGGGCTATTTAGTTTTGCATGTTAGTAGAAAAACTGAAACTGATACGCATATTTAAAAAGCGGGCGTCTAATATTTACAATATCATATGCAAAATAGGGGGTATATCAAAGTAGCAGACTGCTCGATCAGTGAAAACCAATCAACAAACATACCGAATGGTCCAAATAACTTCTTAGAGCTACCCTTTTGAATGTTCTCAAAAGACTCCGTTTTTCATACATGAATACATCAACTGAAGTGTCATATATTTTTATCGATTTTTCATCTATGTTCACCCTTGTATAAAGGACTCTAACAAGGTAGAAGAACTCCTGATACCAAAAGTAGAAGTTGAAAAGGGGTGGGCCTGGTCGGTTGGCTAACGGGTCAAAACAGGTAGCCATTTGGTACAGGTCAACAAGAAAACTTTTCTTTCTTCGATTAATGTGTTGAATGTGACACTGTTGACTGCCCTTGAGTCGTGAGTTTCCTGCTGGTGAGTTTACTTCCTGCCTTACAACCCCCATCAAGATGATATAATATTAATAAATATCAGTAATTGAGAAAATTATATCTCTATTTGATTTGATTGTTGATATTTTATAGAATGCAACTCAAAAGGTTCTACACTCACTCTTTAAAAACTACTTGCGAAATTAGGTTTGGCTATAAAAACTCCCTTATAGAGGAACTACTTGTGAAATTAGGTTATCTAATTTGTATTATATTTACTTTTGTTTATCCCCAATGGGAGTAATGTTAGAAAATGGTTCACAGCCTTTGGCATGAAGAGGAGGGAATAAGATCAGGATGTTGTGAGTTTAATAGAACTACTTCGTATGGTTGTTGGTTCCTTTAAAATTATAGGTTACATTAGCGGTAAAGATATCTTCCTTCGACTCCACATATCGTATTATATTATGTTTTGCATCATTCTGATTTATAACTTTGTTTGGATAATAGATATTTCACGCAAAAACTGAGAGGAAACACCTCTTATAATGTTCTCTGACGATGACATCCATCTAGCAACTACTTCTGCAGATCTTGCGAAACTGAAGACTGTATTTAAGAAAGTTGGTGAGAGTTGTGATTAATGTTGTGTCTGGTTAATCTTGGAAGGTTTTTGTATGGAATATGGTAATTATTTGTTTCTTATATTTCATTTTTTTAGCACTTTTAGTCACGCATTATCATAAAATTAAGTGATAATTGAGTATGGTCTTCGACATCGTGAAACCATTTTGATGCCAAACACTAGAATTAGGATGTAAAGGTAATATGATACAACACATTTGTCTCACGCGTTATACCCAACACCTCATAACACCCTTAACTCATGTTTTTGCCTGTGTGTAATCATGATTGATGAATAGGTATTAAGTGTTGTTGGGGAAAATTACGAAGAGGAGGAAAGAATCAAAAGCAGAACACAGTCAACATGGCGGAGTTCAAAGGTGTTTGTTTTGTAACATTTTTACAAATGTTCTGGTATGTGGTAATTGTGTACAAGAAGAATATTACAGGTCTTCTCATATAGCCGTTTTGTGGATAGGCATGCTGTCATTCTAGGTACGAATTGGTTATAAGTTTTATGCTTGCAGTTTCACACGTGTGGTAATATTTTATAGCATTTTGTTGTTCCAGACTTTTAGATATTTAAGAATCTGAAGACTCATCCTTCCCCAGATTATCAAGTGCGCATAATAACACACCACCTAATACATCAGTTCAAGTGCGCATTATCATGAAGTTCACACACCGCCTACCATAGTGGTTCATCAGATATTTTCTGTTCATGAAGTTCTTTGTAGAGAACATAGAACTGACGGTAATATCTTCAACACTACCTTTTGGCGTATTTTAGTTGTTTAATTAATGAGCGTTTGTTACTGATGGGGTTATTGTTCTTAGTTCGTGCAGCCACCGAGAGGCACACGTCATTCCGATGGGGTTGTTGTTCTTAATTCGTGCAGCCACCGAGAGGCACACGTCATTCAGACGATCAGATTTGAGGCGTGAATTACAAAATCGAGTTTTTACAAAGGATTCATATAACCAATGTGTGTAGAAAAGATATCACCCTAATAGTGATATAGAAAGACGTCTGATGACGAGTGACTCAGGCATTCCCGATGCCACTAGCCACTGAAGTGCACATGAAGAAATTGCGATTTTTGCTTATGCATGTAGCTATCTCTAATTTGAATCCGTGGTATTAGTTGTGATATTAAACCAAGTATTTTTTCTTCTGAATATGCTATATTTGTTTTAATCAGTATTCTCCCATCTCTTTAGGCATTTATTTCCAAAATGTGAACACTGATACTCCTGGACCAGGTTCTGTGATTATTGACGCTCTTGAACGAAGTTGTGTGCAAAGTTTAGGTATGTCTTTTACATATTCTTCGGCATTTGAATTTTTCTGTGTTAGATTTTGGTCTTCACCAAATTGTGTCTTTTCTAGATATGTTTGCGTTAAAAATTGAGAGATGCAAATTTTGACAACTTACAAATCAGTTTTTCATGAAAGCTGCCAACCATTGGGCAGGCTGAGCAGGCAGGACTAGGGTCAGTACCTGTTGCGGTCTTTTTTTACAGAAGACGCGTAAAGAGTTGTAAAGAACTCGATGTTTGGTTTGCTTTTATTGAACTAAAACTTTGGTATGTTTTTATTATTTTTTTTCTCTTTTGTGAGATGTATCAGATGATTTTTGGTAGAAACCGTTCTGATTAATTGATGTTTATACTGTAAGGTATGATAATTAACAACTAATATAAAGTATAAACTCATGCTTTTTGTTTCGTTTGTAGGTTTCTTCAACTTCACTTCAAAATGACACACAGTCGACTGAGTAGAGAGCATTTTCTTATGTTAGAAAGATGCCAAAATTGTCAACTGCCACGTCTTACAACAAGGTCTAATCTCCGTTGGGTGAATCAAGAAAATATGATTAGTATGTTACAGATTACTTTGTTCGTAATTACAGTTCAACTCTACCTCACGTGTGCATGTTATTCGTATCAGGTGGTAAAGTATATATAGAGGGACTTTTGCTGATGATTTTCATTTATGGTTAAGATTCAACCACAGATGTTTAGTCGCCTGTTCAAATTATAATGCACCAAATAAGAATGGAAGTCGATTATTTATAACTCTCAATCATGACTAACATCATAACATATTTGGAAAGGTTATTACAGGTTTACTAATGTATAATATATCTCATAGGTACGCAATTCTGAGCTGATAGAAAGGGTAGCAAGTCAGAATTTAAGACTAGCAACATTCATCATTCTGTATGAGAACCATCTATTTTTGACATTTAAAGATTGAGACGTAGTTGTCTTGAACTTCAAAGGTCAAATTTGTGAATTTATTTGAAGATCATGAGTTGTGGTATCCTGATTGAAATACTGGCAATATATACATAACAAGTAATCAGGATGTTAGTATTTCATATTGTAAAGTGCGGTTAGAAAATCGAGACCCAAAGCAAGAATCAAATTGGGTAGGAGTTAAAGGATAGTTTCTTAGTATAGGGGGGGTTGTAATTTCCTATAGATATAAAAGAAAGCACCTGATGGGTTTGTTGTTGATGCACACCTTGCAGATGGTTATCTTCATCATATTTTGATCAAATATTTCCCTTTGTCTATGTTTGAAGATCAATTGTTTATATTAATATATTCTACTGTTTTGGCACATTACTTCTTTCACATTTACTTCTTAAGGCAATGAAAGTGTGTGGAATGTAGATGGCGAATTTCTTAAAGCACAATAACTCTCAACGCAAGTCTTCCATGGTGTTATTAGTTGATTGCTTCTTGCCGTAAAACAGAAAGAATCAACAGTTATACATATTTATTTGAACATTTATATATGCAAATTTAAATACATGAACATTAAACCTTTTTAGATTATATTCCTAATTCCTTGCGTAGTTTGGGTTGACCCCTGCAAGCTGAATGAGTCTCATGTTTTTAATGCCCCATGAGTGTTTGTTTTACCTTATATAGTGGGCTTATAAGCTTATTAGCTTATATAAGCATATAAGCCGAAGTCAAGTGTTTGGTTAAGTTTATATAAGTCGGTTTATAAGCTTATGTAAGCGGGTTTTGATAAGCCAAGAATTTATGGTTTATGTAAAGTTAGTTGGGATTATATAAAAATACTTTTATACCCTCATTTAATAAGTGCATCCTTTTTATTTTTATGTATTTTTTTTGACATTTTACCATATTAGTTATATAAGCTAAACCAAACACTTAACAAAGACTTATAAGTTTATTATATAAAAGCCATAACTTGCTTATATAACATAAGCCTAAGCCCACTCATAAGCTAAACCAAACACGTATGAGAACCTTGAAGAAGTGATGACTCCAAAGTCTTCTTTGGAATTTCCATTTATTTAATCAAAATTTAATTTTAACTTACACCAAGTCCCTTTATCTATAGGTTTGTCATTCAGTCTTTTAAATATTAACTTTATTATGTGATCGAATCTCTTTAAAGAACATCTACATGTATAAACTTTAGAAGCCACTTAAAATGATTCATAGAAAGTGGGATTGTCTTTCCTCTGAAAAAATTGTATTCTTTTAAGTAGCTTGATATTTGTTAAAAAAAAATTTAGATGTCCCAAATTGTATTCTTTTATTTTTTCAAAAAATTCATATCAAGTAATCAACAATGTATGTGATTCAAAATTTCAAATGGACCTGCAAGCTACTCCCTCATTCTTAAAATTATAGTGAGGTCATTATTTTTAGATGTCTCAAATTAATAGTCCACTTTCAAAAATAGATAAGATATATTTAGATTAAATTTATCATATCACCCTCACTTGAAGGTATTATTACAAACAATAAAAAAATTAAGGGTAAAATTACCTTTATGTCAAAAGCAAAAGAGCGAAACTTAAAAAATGATATTTTTATTAAAGTGCGTATAATTTTCCGGTGGAATATAATTGTAGGACGAAGGAAGTAATAACGTTATTTAGATGAGTAAGAATATGTGTCGTTTGAACATGATAAGTTTTCTACTTTTGTTTCACGTATTAACAACTTGGTGAATAATTTTATGTTTTACAGCTAAATTTCAATCAAATGCTTTAGCTAAAGTCTCAACATGTCAAATGAGTTAAACGTCACCAAATGTGTGTATTCTCTAAAGCAGATAACCAACTAAATCTGAAATCTTCACCTCTCGGTGTCTATCAAATACATTTTATAGACCTTGCTATTTTCCAGACGATCAAAGACAGTATGTATGTATCATTATGACAAACCCTTCACCTCTCGGTGTTTATTAGTAATATCCCCATTTTGTAAATTTTAGTGGGGTCTATTTTAGAAGTGCTATTTGGGCAGGTCCGGCATGCTAGCTAGGTATCTCATCAAAATGAGATATGGAGAAAACGGGTAAGTCTCAATGGGTTGTAATGGTAAATGTCTATGTGAGTTATCATTGATGATAGAAAGTATTAAGGTCAGTAACGGTTTTATGACTTTATGTGTTGTAAAGTAGCATATTATATGGCATTGCGGTTTGTTATACTTTTGTTTTAACATAAGATCTCCACAAGTTTATCTTATAGTAGCCTTATACTAATATAGTTTTTGTTTTGCTAACAATTTGGATAATTATGCCACATTTGGGACCATGCGGCGTCTCTATAGCGACAACAAACTAATCTTATCGTTATTTATAACATAATCATATTTTTCATTTTAACATTATATTCTTGTGTAGTTAGTATATCAAGCATTTTACAAACAAAATTTTAAAACTAAAAATGACATCTCTTTATATTTTTTAATGAATGCAAACAATTTGATAAATGAACTTTTTTAACATCAATATTTAGCTAAACAAAAATATATAAACGATAATTACAAGTCATACCCGCCTATCGGGCGGGTTTTGCCACTATATATATATATATATATATATATATATATAGATATATACATATATATATATATATATATATATATATATATACATATATATATATATATATATATATATATATATATATATATATATATATATATATATATATATATATATATATATATATATATATATATATATATATATATATATATATATATATATATATATATATATATATATATATATATATATATATATATATATATATATATATATATATATATATATATATATATATATATATCTTTATATTATATATATATATATATATCTTTATATTATATATAGGTATAATTATGATTTGAAACCACACTTTTTAATCCAGTCATATCCCAGTCACATATTTACACCAATAGGATTTAAGAATTTCCTAGAAAATCTTCATTTTCCACGTTTTTTATGATTGGAAATCGCATTTTTCTAAAACTACGTTTTGGAAACGCTGTTTTGAAACTTTTCTGAAACTGCGTTTTGGAAACGCTGTTTTGGAATATGCGTTTTCGAAACAAAACAGTTTTGAAACCTGCGTTTTCGAAACGCAGTTTTGATTGGAAACACTGTTTCAAAAATTGCGTTTTCGAAACGCAGTTTTGATTATTTTCGTTTTCATTTAAAAAATTGGCCATTTGCAAGAATTTAACATGAGACCTTTCGTTTTGGGGTAATCAAACTTACCAACTTGCTAGGGTAAGGTTTTTGTTTAGTTGTTACTAACCCATATACTTAAACTCACTAAAATTGAATACCTTTGTTTTTTTTTTTTAATTTTCGAAATATTTTTATTAGTTTTCTTTTTAAGTTTCAGACTTTTTTATTTTCTAAATTATTTATTAAAAAACATGTTTATTTTAACTTTTTTTCAATATTTTTCGAAAATCATGAAATTTTCATTTTCTAATTTTATATAGAAACTAGAAAACCCCATATTACCCTTTCTATTTCTTTTCCTAAATAAAAATAAAACAAGTTCACATATCTATTTCTAACCCAATTTTATGTTTTTTTCCACCTTTTTAACATTTTTTTTCAACTGTTTTACATTTCGAAATTTCTCATGTTTTTGTCAGTTTTCTTTACGTTTCTTCATTTTTCACGTTTTCGCCATTTTTTACGTTTTTGTCAATTTTTTATGTCTTTGTCAGTTATTTTTATGTTTTGGTTAGTTTTTCATGATCTTCTCAGTTGTTTATGTTTTCGTCAATAAATTTACGTTGTCATCAGTATATTTAGGTTTTCTTCAGCAATTTTAAGTTTTTTCTTCGATTGAGTCCGTTTTCGTCAGTATGTTTACGTTTTCGTTAGTAGTTTTACATTTTGGTCAGTAGTTTTACGTTTTCGTCAGTATCTTTCATTTTCGTCCGAATTTTTATGTTTTCGTCAGATATTTTACACTTTCGTCAAAAAATTTACGTTTTCGTCCGAATTTTTACGTTTTCGTCAATTTTTTACGCTTTCATCAGAATATTTACGTTTTCGTCCGAATTTTTACGTTTTCGTCTGATTTTTTACTTTTTCTTCCGATTTTGTACGTTTTCGTTAGTATGTTTACGTTTTTGTCTATTTTTTTAAATGTTTTTATCTGATATTTTACGTTATTGTCTGATTTTTTACGTTTTTTTTGTCCTATTTTTTACATTTTCGTCGGCTTTTTACGTTTTCATCCGATATTTTAAGTTTAAGTCAGGTTTCTTACGTTTTGGTCCGATTTTTTACGTTTTAGTGTTATTTTTTACGTTTTCATCAGCGTTTTTACGTTTTCAATCAATATTTTTACGTTTTCGTCAGTAATTTTACGTTTTCATCTGCATTTTAAGTATTCATTAGTATTTTTATGTTTTCATCCGAAATGTGCAAAACATTCTGAGCAAAACGTAAAAACGCTGAAGAAAAAGTAAAAAACGGAGGAAA